>NMRB01002366.1:28104-84825 GCA_002633025.1 Notospermus geniculatus
CGGTAAAAAATGCGAATGCAGGAAACTGGTCTGTTTAGAAGAAGGATATACCTACAAAATGACACCAATTGTCGCCTGTTGTCTTTATCAGAACAGCTCGGCAGATGGCCTGGAAATTTTTGGTACCTGCTGTCCTCAGCCAAGTTTCACTTAGCCCAGTTCGCTCCGTCCTGCATTCAAAGGAATATGACGGCAAATTACGGTAGAAAATGCGAATGCAGGAAACTGGTCTGTTTAGAAGAAGGATATACCTACAAAATGACACCAATTGTCTCCTGTTGTCTTTATCAGAACAGCTCGGCAGATGACCTGGAAACATTTGGTACCGCCTGTCCTCAGCCAAGTTTCACTTAACCCAGTTCGCTCCGTCCTCCGTTCAATGGAATATAACGGAAAATTACGGGAAAATCTCTTGTAACGTTACAAAATCTCTCCAGTGGTGAGATTTTGTTATGTTACAAAATCTCTCCACTGGAGAGATTTTGTAACGTTACAAAATCTCTCCACTGGAGAGATTTTGTAACGTAACAAAGTCTCTCATTGCTAAAAAATAATGTTACAAAATCTCACCGCTGGAGAGATTTTGCTAACTTTTATGAATACCAGCCATTATTTCGAGTGATTCACATTGTTTACTCCTTTCACACCTCTGGTTGTTCAAACTGGTTCCCGTCTCTGCCGCATCCACACACCTGTCGGAGCGCCACGGGTGTGGATGCGACGCTTAGGCCTAATTAGTGAAACCACGTTGCAACGCCGAAGCATTAAAAGAAGATGATGATTTATAACAAATCTGAACATATACTTTTATTCTCTTTTTCTTTTACACATCATAAAGGTTATATTACAAAGGAATCCGCAACTCTCGTGCCTTACGCTGTCTTAAAATGAGTCGGGTGGCCGTTTGTCGAGATGCCGAACTTTGAAGTTGTCCCGAAAATTCTGCTGTGTACACAGACGTTTTAGAAGACTGCCGATCCCTTGGCTTGCAAAGATACAGATTGGAAGGCCGGCGACAACTAAAAATTAGGAATTCGACGGGCACAATTGGCTACGGAATCATAGGATAGGCCTACTACACATGAGCGTACAATTTGCCAACACAATCGCCAGTATGTTTCACTGTAAACTATAGTGACATAACTCCATTCAATACATGTATAATACATTAGATAAAAAGCGGCCTTATATGCGACTGTATTGAGAAAAAATCTACAACAAGAAAAAAGACAAGGAACACGTTTGCAGAATTAACGAGTTTTTCACACCAAAAATGGACTTAACGCAAATTGCGTGGACCGGCTCGTTTTTCTTATGAAGATTAATAGGTTTTCAAGGCAATACTTGGGCAAAACGGCAAAAAGAGGGAACTATGAAATTGATATGAACTATGAAAAATTGTCGTGGCGTCCCCACCCAAGACCGCACGCAGTGCTCAAGACTCTATGAAAGAAAGTCAAAATAGCTCCGAAAGAGCTATGTCAGCGATCGCTCTTTTGAAAGAGCGCAAGAGTAGAGAGAATTTTCAACTTAAAATCAGCATCTTAGACACAAGAGACTATTAAAATGTACCGGTATGTCATGTGGAGACTCATTAAGGGAACAAGAAACTTATATACGACTGGTCAGGTAGGGCCAATCAAAGTTTCGCTCTCAGGCTTACGACTGGTCAGGTAGGGCCAATCAAAGTTTCGCTCTTATGACTGGTCAGGTAGGGCCAATCAAAGTTTCGCTCTTTCTATGCAGCTCTTTTGATAGGTCAGTCCCTAACTTCGCTCTTTTAGAGTCAATTTCACTCTTCCTTTTAGAAACTACGACGTACTCGACTTTCGCCATCACCAAGGCTTACCTCACTGACTTCAGGCATTCTCCTCTGCAAGCCGAAACTCAAGCCCTATATTAAAGTGCGCATGCCCATTTTAGACTGCGTCAAGTGATGACATACAATGGGCTACATTGCAGGTTTGACGTGCTCTTCTACCTAGGTCGGCCCATAAACTGCTTATACACATATCATATTTGTGGCGAGCTCGGCTCTTCAGGTTAAGCCTTTTCACGGATAACATTTTGTGCGTAATACGCATGCGCCCGAATGCATTGTGGGAACAAAAATGAACAAGTTTGATCCCTTTCGTTCCCACAATGCACTTCGTGCGCATGCGTATTACGCACAAAATATCTATCCGTGAAACGTCTTCATTATACGGTGTTTTATTGTAAAAATCACTGGTAGGCTCGTTCGCACCATCAAAACCGGTCCATAACTCGAGGAAAATGTTTTCAAAATAATCGACCTTGTGTGGTAAAAGTGCAATCTGGTATTTGTTTAGGACCCAGGTCCATGGAAATACTAGGAATAAAACAGCATCAGCTGTGACAACTTGCTAAGGATTAGTTACTTATACATAATGTACGATTAGTATCATTTTTGGTAGCTCTGCTATAACAAATTAACAAGTGTACTGAGCAGAAAAATGTGCAATGAAATACTTCAAGATTTTCTAGGGTGATTAAAGAAATTCAAAGTTACTATATGATATGGAGGAAAATAAAAAATGTCGCATCACGATTTCAAAACATACAATGCTAACGACGATCCGAGAAAAAACCTGCCCCTCTCACCAGCATGAGAAAAAATCATACTTGCTAATGAATGTTTGGTATTAATATATGTGAATACCTAAGTCGGATATACAGGAAGATCTCGCCAATACCGATTTCCTATGCTTGCTGTACAAGCTAACGACTTCTGTACATTTCATGGGCCCACAACCATCACAACAGGGGTTACGGTAGAACGGGTTAGGCATTGGAAGTCAATCATCATACACGCGATACATATGCGAGGCCGTCAATATGAGGAGTTTTCGCAAAGCCCCTGAAACGCCAACGCCAATCCCATTATTCGATGCCACGAAGAGAACAGCGAACAATAGGATAAACGTTCGCGTCGGCGTTTCGGGGGCTTTGCGAAAACTCTGTATTATGGGCATGAAGACGGTATTGGCGAGAACTCCCTGTATATCATCATACCGGCCCTTGAATACACTGTACACGTATAGCGGCGCGTTTCCTGGTCCCTGAGGACAATCCTCACCACCAGGAGGCAATTCCTTATCACTTATTGTTTCATGCTTTATACCTTGAAAAACGCACTGGCCTTCCCTCACCATCGTGAGATTATCAGGGGGTTCTTAGCGCTCGAACCCTTCGCCACCGCACACTGTGTGCGGTGACTCAGTGAGGGACCGAGCGCTGAGCACACCTGATTACACTCACAAAGGCCAAAGTATTTACGTCCACTGTAGGAATACAATATCGAATTCGAACGCAGTGCAACTTGAATGTCTGGCTGAATTATAATTAAGGAACAGTTTAGGAACAAATCAAACTGGTTGGCATGACCTCGAAATTCGCTACGCAACGCTTTTTTCAGTATGAACGGTCCGTTTTCCGGCTTTTCTTCATACTATCTTCAGTGAAAACGCTTGGTCATCAGTTTTCTCCCGCCTTTTTAGCATGACAGAAAAACAGAGGACATCGAAGACGCCGACTAACTGGGTTTGATTTCCAGCGCATGCGCAGTCTACCTTGATCAGATCGCGTCACTCATTGGTTCCCGCCAGTATCCAAACTCCTCACAGCGCCATATTCTGCATTCTTCCGACCTACTGTGGAACCATCACAAGAGGTAGATGATAAATGCAATCACCTAGAGGTACAAAATGCGGAACGGAACGGAACGGATGGCGATGGGAACGAGATTGGCCAGTATCAATGGTCGTGAGATTGGGAACCAATCTGAGCCTAGCGGTGAGATCTGGAACCAAAACAGCGTCAATGAGGCCTACTTCTTTAATTCATTCTCGTTGCAGATGAGCGAAAAAGGCGAATCATGAGGTCATGAACCGCAAGTACGACACCACAGTCAATGCTTGAGTGCAAACAATCATTTACAAGTGAAGTCAAAGAGACCCGGATGAACAGAAGGAAGACAGAAAACAGCCACATCACCACATAAAATGATGACGTCTACCACAATAATTAGATTGAGTAAAACAAACACGTCTGGTCTCTGTAAAAGGTACCGATGGTTGTCAAAAACGGTACCATTGAAGAAACCAAGTCAAGGAATGCAGGGCCCTGCACAGCTACCTCCAAAGTCGGTCACAGTGAACTGATCAGACAAAATAGGATTTCTAGGATGCTTGGCATCTTTATCATAATACCTGTACCACACTATAGTCTATAGTACTTCATTTCTAGGGATTACGACGGTCCCGTTTCGCGGCAGATGCGTACCTGTCACTTACTTTTCAGGTGGCCAAACTGTGGCTAAACATAATTCTGGCCCCCGGATAGTTGGCCTGGTCCGTAGTCAAATGGATTTTTTTTACTGAACCTGGAAATTTCCAATATAGTTTTTTTCAACTACCCTTTTCCGGTATCCCTTTCTGAATCTGCAGTCATCGTTGAGCAACTTGAGAAATTTAAGATGGCGTCCAAGATGGCTGCCGTGTTTCATGTAATCGGCCATTACTTCTTTCATTATACATATAATGGTTCGCAGGTATTACTCCCTGTGTTGACATAGTAAAGTGACGACGGGTCTCTAGGCGATGCGAAAGAATAATTTTATACATTCAAGGACAAACTGCAACGTTGTTAGTACATCTCCATTTTTGCAGGAGCACCGGTTGTGCGCAGTACGTATACTGATTATACATGCATATTACGATATCGGAGAGGCAAGATTTCAGTAGTAAATGCTCTTTAACAAATCATTTGATGTAATTAATGTTGACTTCTCGTGTTTAAACCAACGATTTTACTTGAAATCTTATGTCACATGGCAAAACAATCTAGTTGAAAGTTGTAATTTTTGCCATTATAAACAATACTGGGTCACATGAGCACGTGGATAACTGGAAAAGCTGAAATGGATTATTTAATGTTGGTAGATCGTCTTTTATAAAGAACAGAATCCGGAAATCTGTTAGGAGACTTCCAAAAATCACGAATATGTAACCGATACGTATAACATCACATCGCACGTTTGCTGGCAAATCCCATGTCATCGGGTATGATATGTTTTTTCGCAGATACATAAAAAGTATGAAAATCGCAGAATCGCTGGCTTGGAACAGAAAAAAAAACATTTGGACGTTTTCCCGGTACAAACTGATTAAATGCGAAGGACCTTCTACCCTAGAACATTTAAACCGATAATTGTTAATGTATCCGACGTATATGAGTCAAGTAAAGGTGGCATTTTCACACTGCACGAGCTGTGCCAACCTGTGGTCCCCACGCCACCAGAAGTTCCTAATGTTTAAATATATACATAAACATTTATAATAAAAACAACAAAATACTTTGACTCAAGTTATGACAATGGTCCGAATGACGAATTTATGTTGTTAATGAGTTTCAGCAAGTTCTAGTGACGTCATCAAACAGCACGTGGTTGCCATATTGGCAAGATTCTTGTTAGGGTTTCAGGAGAGCAAACAGAGGTTGATTGTCCAATCACTTGGGAAGTTCTTTCGCGATTTTACAGGCAAATTTGAGGAAGTGTCAAGAGCTATCATTCACCAATATGGCAGTCGTTGTAGGTTGTGACGTCATCAGATCCTGATCTAGGCCTACTGAGTCCTATCGTATGCTAACATTACTCCATTGGGAATTATTCGCACGCCTTGCTTCCTCTGTGTTACCGTATTTTGATTTTTTTGCACAGAATGTATTCACTGAATTGCTGCCCCTCTACACCCCCACCTGTCGCCCCGACCAATTGGAATCCTTGGCACATGAGTCTCTGCAGTACCTGCAATGAATTCAGCTTACAGTAGCCATTCACCGGAAATCTGATGACGTAACGATTGTCCATGTTGAATCCGGAGCACCGGGAGTCCATCAGGGCTGCGTTCAATTCAGGAAACACTTCCTCTACCAGAGCACGGTCCGCAGTCAGACATATCCTTTCGCCTAAATCAGGGCTAACGTGAACGGCGACGCACTCACAGTGTTCTTCCCCGCCCGGTTCCGCTTTGATTGTAGTCCCATTATTTCCTGGGAGATGGACAGGACTGCCCGCTTTTACCATCTTATAGGCCCGTCTCTGGTCTCGCGTGATCTCAATCTCCCGGATGAGACCGGAGAGGTCGTAGTATTTCGCCTCATCATACAGAGCCTCGAATTCGTTAAACGAGTCTGGCAGGAGTAGTCTTGATGAACGCAGGTAATTTAGTATATACCGAAACATTTTCCCATCGCGGTCTATGAAGTAGTGCTGCTTGAGACTATCCAGCACGATTGGAATGCTGCCATTGAACATTCGGCCGAGGCGGGAATCTGGGAACCTGGAACGAAAAGAAAGATGGTGTCACAGTACAGTTTTGATAGATCGTAAATGTTGGCACATTCGCTGACGACTGAAAAGGAAATCTTCAACTGAAGTGGAATGACTTCAGACCTAAATTCTTCACAGCCGAAAGAGGAGGGCTACAGACCTAAATTCGTAAGAGCCGAAAGACTCTTTCAGCTGTTAAGGATATCACAATTTCGAAACCCCGGAAGATATTTGGGAAAAAAGCTGAGCGCGCCTCCTTTTGTAACAGAAGCCGATCGTGTCCTTAACACGGCTGTCTACAATTCGTCTTTTCTAAATGAACAGCAAACCGGTGTAGTATGACAATCTTATGATAGATGAGTAACCATGGCAACGGTACAACCCAACTCCTTCATAGTACGAATATGTTAAGAGGATGTTTTTTTTCTAATCTCCTTGCTACCGATGGTATATGTTTTGTTGGAAAGGTACAGTGGTGTTGGGTGGAGGATCTGAGGTTGTAGCGCCATGGGGTATAAGGCGGTGTGGTAATGCATTTTCCTTTCTTCTGTTTCATGCAGGTGTTTCAGGAGACACGATCAGACCACTGCTGAAAGTTCGTCTTTAAAAATCCGCCGATTTCCGGCACACTCAGTTCATTCCCCCGTCCGATTTGTCCCAAGAGTCAAGCATGGCCTGAACGAATCAACGGATACATGTACTACCTCTGACGAAATCCTCATACTTGTAATCAAAAACTCAGAAATCAAGGCCGTATACACAATACCGGCCGCAGAAACTCGCTTAAAGCCAAGGATGGTAACTTGTGTACAGGGACATAGTCACAGGGTCCAAGTGCACGTTCAGCATCACTCAGATACAGCCCCGTATCCCGCCAGACGCCCATGTTACACCCAGCGAAACGTAATCCGTTTAAGCATTGTTAAGTGCGCAGCAAATGAATTGATGCTATTTTTTTGGGATAATTTTCGATGTCTTCCGCTCGAATGAACTGAGAAGAATATTCGACAGAGCCCTGGCAGTGTTTTTCTTTGCCCTGTGAGATAGCGTTTGCCGAGTCAGAGAAGCGGGTGGGTTTTAATGGTAATTGATCGGGCCCCAGGATAAGAAATTTCTATTTGTGTTGCGCCGGGGCCGAGGGGGATAATTTCCCACAGAAGGCTTACTCGATGTACCCTTGTCGTCATTGTTCATCCGATTTCGTAGGGCCAACTTGGTGGAACATCAGAGGCAGCACTCGATTTGAAGCCAGCATATCCTAAGGATACGCCACAGTTTATTCCAAGAAAACGTTGTTTTGTCTAAGACGTTCTTTGTTCCTTGCTAGTTTTACTTAATTATGCAAAATTCTGATGAGCGCCGGCGGCCGCGGATCAAAGGAGGTAAACTGATCGGCGCTCAGGCGAATTCTTCAAAGGGTAGAAAATTATAGCCCAAAACAATTTTACGCTCATACATCGGAGAAATTATTTAATTTCAAGAAGCGAGTGTATCGAGAATGCATCGCCGGCAGGGAGAGTGCGGGGCGGGGATGGTGTTCAAAGAGAGTTAGTCGTTGGTTGATTACTTTACACGTGCTTTGAGACCGACCCCTCTCGCATGTCATTCGAGAGATGGCAGAAGGCAGTCTACCCTCAAGTCGGTGTCACTGCCAATTGGTCAGAGTCTACTCTATATTAAGGTATCGCCGGACATAAAGAAGACTTAAACGGAGTTGTGGCCAGTGCTTGTGAGCATCCAGCCCACTGAGGGACGGGTTGTAGGGACGAGATTGTAACAGCGTCACCACCAAACGTGAAGCCCTCTGGTGACGAGAAAGAAACGTGTCGTCCGCAGAACCGCGCCTCTCGCCTCTGCGGTTAGATCATGATCCCTACTCACTGCCCACATTCAGCCTACGTTTCAGGCGGTCGTTCTATTCCGAAGGCATATCTCACTTTCGTTCTACGGTACCGTTGTGTGCAGATTCAACCAAACGATGAATATATCACGCCTGCACCACATGAATCAAAATGGCCGCCACGTCAGCCATTTTGTAAATGGCCGCCAGGTCAGCCATTTTGTAGGTCAGCCGCAGTCGAGCTAGCGTCATTTGACTTGTCACATCTACGGATGTGACAAAAGAGGGTGCGATGTTTTGATACTGAATGGCGCAGACGAATTGACAGATCACTTTGCGCATGCGCAGATTTGATCCGTTTGGACCATAACAATCTGCGAGGTCGATCTCGCTGCTCTTCACCTGACATCTCAGTATCCGCGAGGCCACAAGTTCAATCACCCCTCCTTGGAGTTCAAACCTTCACACCGCGAAATCGAAACATAGGATTATGCAAATGAGCTAGATTGGCAAGCAAAAATGGCCGAAGGCGAACGCTGTGGGTTTTCTTTCGTTTCAACGAATAGAAGAACATTCTCTTATGTTTCTTTTCACCTCAGCAGAATCCTTTTGATATTAGATTTTAGGCGAAAGTGCACGTCTTCGTGATCCCTCGGGCACTAATATACTTAGTCCGGGCTAGTACAGAGATGAGATCTCGCCTCACAGTGCAGTAATTATATAAGATATTTCCCGCAGGCAATGTATGTTATTAAGTTGGCTTGATCTGGCCACAGCAATTCGTCTTCTAAGATATGGAAGGTTGGTTTGGAATAATCACGAATAATGTCGACCTCGGGCTAGCTATTTGGTCGTGAAAATGGCCAAAATCGTTATCAAAATATGAAAAATGGCCGCCGGGTGTTTATCGTCTGCACACACACACTGCCCGGATGAGGGATGTTTGGGGTTCGTAAGGGAATTGGTATTTCAAACATCGGTGACTGAAGTTCGCCATTGATTAATCACTGGCAATTAGAAGGAAATGTAATAAGTAGTTAGGTGATGATTGGAATTAATCGAAAACGTTTCGCTTTAGGAAAGGAAATTGCACCTGGCCAAAGAAAGCGATGGGTCACAGCCCTTAGCGATGGGATGCATACTGTGGGAAAGACGCCCGGTGTTTCCTGGTCCTTGAACAGGGCATTCGTGTCCCATGGCAGTGCTAGTGGTCATTCAGACTGCAAAGTTGTTTCTGATGTCATCAGCAACAAGAAATGGTGACAGGAACGGTAACGATCTAACATGACGTCACAGCTCCGCGTACCAATCATCGTGCAGATCAAGAGGATGTAACCAATCAGATTGCTCGACACATCATCACCCTGCACCATCATGTGTTGCTCCAGCTGGCTGGAGGAAGGGAACACGGAAGGAAAGAGGCAATAGCCTTGGGGCCAACAGCTTAGGATGAATAATGTACAAGGTATTATGTATAAGCCTAATTTGTATTTATTTTTCGCTTGCCTCAAACCATCCTTGCATATAGTGTTACTAGTATAGTCCAGTATCGTTTACGTAGCAACATCCATACCCCCAGGTCGAGGGGGGAGATTGTGTTCTCTGGGGTTTGGTAAATGATCTAATTATACGGAATTGCAGTATGGCCGCTGGCAAAAATGGACATATTTCAAGAACCTTAGTCCAAAACAACAGGTATACCTCAAAGCAGCCGGGAGCTAGTTTCTCAAATGGTCAGGCGATCTCCATACAATGGGCTAAAGCCTCAAGTATGGGTAGCATATATACTTCGTTATTATTTTGCCTTGGAAATTATCCAATATGGCTCGATTATTTCGTGAGGCTGAGCTGGGCAATGGAGAGGGATAAACAAAGGGGACTGCTAGGGGATATTTCTCCTTCGAAGAGGGACGACAGTTGGTATTGTCCAGGGTTTTCCGGGGGGGGGGTTGTAGGGAGGATCGGTTCGAAGGGGCAGATGTTAAATTATCATCGCCTCTATCATGAATAAGGCGATTTGATGATTGGTTACAGGTCTTATCGCTAGGGGATCATCATGTCCACCTGGCGGGGCCATTAGGAACTATTCTGACAGTGGGTGTCGACTGAATTCTCATTGGACAGACTGATGTCACGTGATCGTCGGACAAAATGGAAGCACCTGTGATAATATTGGACCATTTCAATTTCTATTGAACAACTAAGTGGTGAAATTCAAAACAAAAACACAGCACCGAGTAAACAATCACTCGGGGTGTTATTTTATCGAATTGTCTCAATGGTATGAACGGTCGGGGAGGGCAACTTTCGAAATCTCACACAATCTCGTGGGAATTTAACCACAATCCGAGACCCGTCCACTTATATCCAATTCATGGATAATTTACCATTTTCACAAATTCAAATTCAAATTCAAATATTGTTTATTGAATCCGTATAAGTATAACTTACATGGGATAAGAGGTACAATAAACAAGGTGCAATAATGTACAAAAAGTGCGGTAAGGGTACAGTAATAGATTGAAAGAGTGACTATACAGAGGATAATTGCAAAAGGGAAGCATCCCTTCAGCAACCATTGTGTGTAAACGATAGACAACAANATTCTCATTGGACAGAGTGGTGTCACGTGATAGTCACACAAAATGGAAGCACCTGTGATAATATTGGACCATTTCAAATTCTATTGAACAACTAAGTGGTGAAATTCAAAACAAAAACACAGCACCGAGTAAACAATCACTCTGGGTGTTATTTTATCGAATTGTCTCAATGGTATGAACGGTCGGGGAGGGCAAATTTCGAAATCTCACACAATCTCGTGGGAATTTAACCACAATCCGAGACCCGTCCACTTATATCCAATTCATGGATAATTTACCATTTTCACATGTCAGGTGGCCATTACAGTACAATTTATAATCAAGTTGATTTAAACCCACAATTGGTCTTCCTCTCCAACCGTCGGTAATCAAGCGTATTCCACAACCCCCAGGGGCATTTTCACTTTTTCATTAATGTTTTATTCAACGCTCTACGAATAATGCCCAACGGAATGACCAGGAAACGGGCAAATTCTGGCGGGTCAGGCCCGGGTCAGAGATGCTGTTAGTTTCGTCTGTATCATGTTTTTAGCAGCTGCTTGAGGGGATTGGACGGTAGACCGACACTCTCGTCACTTTGTCATCCGACCTTCTTAATAAGGTTGGAAAGGGATCGATTTAAATGCAGTTTACGGAGGCTGCAGGCGATTAAGGTGATCCCGTAAGGTTTGTTGAGAAGGCTCTTGGGGAAACGTGCCCGAGGCGACAACATGCCACCAAGCTTTCTCCCCGGCTTTTATGTCTCTTGAGGGTCCACATAGCTGTCAGGAATAACAAGTGAGACTCTAGTAGCCAGTGTCTTGATATGTCCCGCGGCGAATCAGAATTCACCGACACCATTATTCGGAGATCTGATGGAAGCGAGGCGATTGAGAATTTTGATGAAAGTGATGCGACTGGTCTGACTGTTACCTGAAGGCTTTCAAATCAAATTTTAATCAAGTCATTTCCTAGTCTTCATGAAAATGCAAGAGATGTTAGGATTGGTCGAATCTATGATGATTTGAACCGTCTATTTGTACTTGAAATGTGAGAATGGGTGTCAAATAGAAAACGCAGACCTTTCCGGCGACCAAATCGGCCACTTCACCACCATGCAGCAGACAGGAAAGCAAGTTGCCGTTTTCACCGCTTCAGAAATTCACAAGAGCCATCAACGTCACCAAATTCTAGTCATCCTAGACCCACAACTCCCCAGGCAAGCGACCGATTCCATGGAACGCCTCTGCTTCAAGCATTGCCTCTGCTTGGAGTGTTGAGGTCACGTGAACACAGACATCTCCGCCATGATGTAGGTGAACTGTGTTGTCAAGACTGCTATATGTGTATGCTTCAAGCCTTCCCTCTGCTTGGAGTGTAGAAGCCACGTGACCACAGCGCCCCGCCATGATGTTGTTGAACTGCGTTCTCAAGCATGTCAAGGCTGCTGTAGGCCTACGCCTATGTTTCAAGCATTGCCTCTGCTTGGAGTATTGAGGCCACGTGACCACAGCGCCCTCCGCCATGATGTTGGTGAACTGTTGTCAAGCATGAACGGCTGCTGTACGTGTCACGATGGCCCAGAGATACGTTCTCCTAAGATTGAATCATCATCTCTTTGAGAAGAACCAGATTCTGGATTATGCTCTCGCTCTCAGCGACGTTTCTTCCCTGTTTGATGTCAGCAGTAAACTTTAAAAAAAACTTGCAGGTTTGGTCCCGCGGCGTTACTTCGATCACTTTGAAAACTCGCTCCATTCTTTGCAATTATCTTCGGCGAAGCGTACAGAACCGGGTCAGGAGATTTCTTACATTACCCGGGGCGATATCTAACTACCCGAGACAAGATATCTCACATTCCCTCATAGACCATCGTATGTATTGTACTAATTACACCATTGGGGAAGCTAAAGGTAGATATCTGAAATCTGAAATTACTTCTGACGCTGACCAAGGAAGAAGAGGGCCTGGAGTCTGCCATCAGCTACACCAAGGGAATCGGATTTCGATCAGGAAAAAACCTTTGATCAGGCGAACTCCAAACTCATTCCGACATCAAGGAACTCTAGGCCGTTCTTTCGACAAATGATGGCGTGCAGAGTACCTTTACTATAGGACTTTACGAGAAGCAGGCGATAGGAAAACTCGCGAGACTGTAGCCCGAGAGAATTCATGAGATCAGATAGTTTCTAAAAACGGCCTCCCCTAAGATACGTGGTATAATTACAAACCCTCAGGTGAAACTACTCTTTTCTCATTAAAATAATAATCAGTATCCTCCGATACGGTGACAATATCCAGTTTAGCCTCAGATGGTTGATATGATACAGTGCCGCAAACCACAGATCTGTGAACGTGAAGACTGCGCTGTTATCTCTGTCGCATTGGCCGCGGGCGCCGCCAAAACCCTGGCGTCACCAAGCCGTCGCCGGACCAACCACACCCGACAAAACGACCAGTTGCGTTCGGATATTTCCGCTGTCATGATTCCTCACTAAAATCATCAAGATTTGACTTTTTGCCCTCGGGGTGGGCTTTAGTAACTCTCTTTTGTAGCGTTTGTTGAAGACAAGAGGGTGTCATCATGGACTTAGGGATCATCGCTATCCAGGTAATTGATGCGACTTTATTATCTTGACCACTTCAACCGTACGCGAGCATGACCTGTGACGGATATGAGGGCAAGATAAGGGCACAAGTTGGGCATGACCCCGTTTGGATCCTGAACCTATCACCAGGGGTCTGTAGCAGTAAATTGACAAAACCTGCTTCTACATTGAACGTGAGTGTCCTGACGAAACAGTTTGATTGGTTTATCACTCGGAACAAGCGATCTGATTGGTTGAGTAACATACCTCCTGATTGGTAGTATCGCAGTAACAAACGCTCTGATTGGTTCTGATCAGTTGTCAGCTTTGATAAGAAGTGGTGAAGAGCCAATCGCTTCCACCCTTGCCGACAATTACTCGATCTCTTTTGCAATAGCATGTCACAACAAGGAAACTGCCGCACTCCAAGTGGCGACGCCATGCGGCATGACACCACACTACGGCGTCTTTAATTCGCGAAACTAGCAAAGAAACTTCTACATGAGTAGCTCCAGTCTTTGAAGCTTCGAGAAAAGATCAATTCCGCCTGAGGCTGAGGCTCAGGGGGATATCGAGTTCTTGGGACACACATCGCAATATCGTAATACGCAGTTAGTCAATACACCCGACAACCATTTGCCACTGTCTACCAGCCGATGTGACCTAAGATGGCGGAGGGCACTCGACAGACATCAGGAAAGGAGATAAATTAAAAGGTTCTATAACATAGCGCTTTCCAAAGTGCAGTCTAAAAGCGCTTCACATCTCCAGAAACCTTCTTAAAGGAGCACGGTATTGGATCTCAAATGCGTTATTTGACTGCCGACGTAGAGGGAGCCACCTAGCGGCAGTAAGACGAACTACAAAAATGCATTACAAAATGTACGCAGAAAATCGGGTCATTCGCCAAAACGTAGTTAGTCTCTCGGGTTGGAGAGTGGCGCAGTGGCGCCGGCTGTCGAGAAAAAGTGGCAATACCGTGCTCCTTTACTATTGGAATTCAAGGAGCAGAATTCAAGGAGCAGTTCATTCAGCGCTCACTTGATCTTTTCCGACCAGTTACACTGCAAAGTAGCGTCTCTGACGGGAACCGAACCCGTTACCTGTCGATCTTGAGTCTGGTGCTCAACCACTGCGCCACCACGCTTCTCTCAGATGACATGAGATGCTGGAAGCTAGGCACTGGACCACCCATTTCTGTCCTCATGCCCCCCACGTCCTGATAAATCTAGACCTACAGCAAAAAATATCACGATGTTATTTACATATTGGGGAGTATTCAAAGCCGTCGGAAAGTCACTTCTATACGTGTATAGTTTTCTCATTCGGTTTTCATCCGCCCCGGGCTCTCTGCCTTATGCATGATTTATCATCCCCGGTCAAAACTCGAATTCCGGTCCGTCTGTCTGGGAGGCTTTTATTACACCCTTTGGCAAATATTGTCATATTTTTAATAATGGGGGCAATAACCCAGCAGTAGTTGGATGACTCTGAAATGATGAATTGCCAACTCAACGTCGTTATCAGCAACGGTATAACAATATCGTACCGTTCGTTCGCTCGGTTATCTATTTTTGATGAAAATGAATGGCGAAAAGAAATACATGTAGATGTAGTTCACCAGGTGACTGGGGTTCGAATCTGCGATGCAAGGTAATATATGTCTTACAGTGATAGAAATCTCCACACCTCTGAGAAACCTTTGGCTCATATATCTCTCAGATAGTTAGTTACAAAAAAAAAGAATAAAAATGGCGATGATCCGGCCATTAGATCAGGAGTTATTGCACTTTTTGAGTTTTCGGTCTCGGCCACCTAGTGGCCAAGCCAAGAATCAGATCGGAACGAAACTTGGTGTGAAAGGTGATCTGACGTAGGGGTACATATGTACAAATTTCAGGTCAATAGCCCCAGCGGTAACGAAATGTCCTGCTAATGGACGCCGACGGACGACGGACACCGCACGACGGTGAGAGCTCACCAGGTGAGCTGGGTTGTAATACAAGAAACGAGACAACCGAGCCAATCACAAACGAAACGGAAGTGGTAGGATATAAAACGTAGAATCTGGTATCACGTGTACGTTTCTTCTCTCAAACGTTATCGGAGTTTAACATAGCAGCATCCTGAAAAACGATATTCATTCCTGGCGTCCAGTTTTTCTCCCTCGCTTCACATGTGTATGTTATTATCGTCTGGCCATATCACGAACCGCTGTCGCCATGGCTCACGGAATTGCCCGAGGCTATCCGAACAGGCGGCCATTTTACAAAGGCACGCTATAAATCTGCCGTTTGCCACAAGCCTGTTTACCTTGATGCCACGGACAAAAAGCCTTCAATCAACTAGAGAAGGAAACCGGCGGCATTTTTGATGCGTTACCCAAGGCGTTGATGGTAAAGATAAACTCAATCAGAGATCTGTGCACGCCGATAGAAGGCCAGCGGATATTTATTTCATTTCTACGTTCGACTTCTGATGTGGCTGAGAGGGACATAGACAAAGCTCTGTTCAGTTTACCATACCATTGCTTCCGGCCAAGAAGATAATAGTTCTTTNCGCTTATCTATTTTTGATGAAAATGAATGTCGAAAAGAAATACATGTAGGTGTAGTTCACTAGGTGACTGGGGTTCGAATCTGCGATGCAAGGTAATATATGTCTAACAGTGATAGAAATCTCCATACCTATGAGAAACCTTCGGCTCAGATATCTCTCAGATAGTAAGTCACAAAAAAAGAAAAAAAAATGGCGATGATCCGGCCATTAGGTGAGGAGTTATTGCACTTTTTGTGTTTTCGGTCTCGGCCACCTAGTGGCCAAGCCAAGAATCGGTCACACCGAAACTTGCTGTGAAAGGTCATCTGACCTAGAGGTACATAAGTACACGGTTTCAGGTTAACAGCCCCAGCGGTTACGAAACATGCCCTGCTAACGGACGCCGACGGACGACGGACCTGCACGACGGTGAGAGCTCACCAGGTGAGCCTAAAACCATGGGGTTGTAATACAAGAAGCGAGACAATCGAGCCAATCAGAAACGAAACGGAAGTGGTAGGATATAAAACGTAGAATTGGTATCACGTGTACCGGTACGTTTCTTCTTTCAAACGTTATCGGAGTTTAACATAGCAGCATCCTGAAAAACGATATTCATTCCTGGCGTCCAGTTTTTCTCCCTCGCTTCACATGTGTATATTATTATCGTCTGGCCATATCACGAACCGCTGTCGCCATGGCTCACGGAATTGCCCGAGGCTATCCGAACAGGCGGCCATTTTACAAAGGCACGCTATAAATCTGCCGTTTGCCACAAGCCTGTTTACCTTGATGCCACGGACAAAAAGCCTTCAATCAACTAGAGAAGGAAACCGGCGGCATTTTTGATGCGTTACCCAAGGCGTTGATGGTAAAGATAAACTCAATCAGAGATCTGTGCACGCCGATAGAAGGCCAGCGGATATTTATTTCATTTCTACGTTCGACTTCTGATGTGGCTGAGAGGGACATAGACAAAGCTCTGTTCAGTTTACCATACCATTGCTTCCGGCCAAGAAGATAATAGTTCTTTGTACAGGCAATGTACAAGGTGCATTTTCCATTTCATACTAACTAGCTTCAAGATATGTACACTTAATCAAGTGCATCACTACCATCCCTCGCCAGGTTTAAAGCGCAGAAAGATCGCCACAGCAGTCAGGTCCTTCAGGGATCTTTCCACTTGCCGGTGTAACATTCTTTAGTGTTCTCCATATCTGTGTTCTCATACAAAAGACAGCTAGAGAGAAGACCATGACTTTTCAATAGGGAAAGGCAGAACAATGAGAAAAAACACTGGGAAATGGGAACACCATGGCACTTTACATTGGGTTAACTCGGCACATCCGGGCCTCTAACTTCATCAGCCTCGTTTTCAAATCTTTTTTACAGTTCGAATGCCCTCTGTCACCAAGACATCCGGGTCTGTTGTCGGCTTCAGTCTATTTTGAATGAGACCATCGATATTTCAGAAACCTTGAATATTTGTCTAGAGATGTTGGACGTTGGTAAAGGGCAAGGCTTGCAGTCACGATGACCAAACAACCCCACACTGCCGACTTCATGATATGATGCAGATGGAAAGTGGCATCGTCACTGCATGACCACAATGCACACGCCAAAAACACTAAAAATTGGTCATTAGCCGGTGTTAATAGGCCGCGGGAGTCGTATTAATGAGTGTAAAGATGAGCTAAGTGAAAAAACCATGGCCTGATAAAGATTCGGACTTCCCAATGGCGAAAGTGGAGGAAGCAGCTTTGATTTAATTAGTCGTGTGGACTCGGGAATCTTCGGAGAGCCAATCGGCATACTTCGTTTCCGAAGACCTCCGACAGTGCACGAAGGCTAACGAATGGACAAGGGCAGATTTTCCCACTGAAAAGAAGTACATTGGTAACTTACTTTGTTAGTGTTTCGAGCGATGAGGTATAGATCACGCCACCGACATCAATGTGCACCGGTGCTGTATATCTGGTTGGTGTCGCTGGGCAGGGTACCCCCGATATCTTGGTATAGTGGTTATGTGGGGTTGTTGGCACTGGTGAATGGGCTGGAGAGGACATGGTTTTGGCTGGAAATAGAAAAAGGAATAAAGGTTAGGAATTCGTTTCACTAAAATATATATGAGACTTCGCTCAGTCGTTCACACATCCAATGAAAACTGTCCTTTGTGTTCTGAAAGAGTATTAAAAGGAGCACAGCACCTTTCGGGAAAAAATGAGCCACCTTTCTTGGCTCACGATAAGACCCCACCATTCACATTTTGGTGAATTCGGAACATATCCACCCAATGCGTAGAAGACAGTTCCATTCTGGCCTCTATGTAATTTTTACGCTCCTTCATTCAGGGAAACAGCAGTAATCACAGACAACGTCAACGACAGCACCGCACAGAAAGCGCGCTGAAGTTCCGCATTTCACCGCTACGAAACGACGGCATCACTGTCGCACACCACAGCTTGTTAACTATGCAATTGGCTAAGTCAACGCCCCTCTTGTTAAGAGCATCTCACTTCTATGAATAAGGCCATCAAATGTACAAAGCAATTGAGAAAAGAGCGAGGAATACCTGGGCTTCCACACGAGTCGTATTATCCACAGTAACCCTTAAACGAATATTTGATTAAAACCCATATGGCGAAGCTGCAATCGGCTGTAATTAACGCGAGATTCGTTTGTGGTTTGTGTTTAGTGGAGTATATTAATTCCACTGCACCCGTACCCGAGGCATGGCCCGTCACCCGGCGGCAATCCCCGCGGCCATATTGGTAATTCAGATTGTATATTGCGTGGAGTTAACCAGAATTCCGTGCCCCGAGGCGGGCCAATGAAAACGCGTCTTTGTATGAACCGTACTCGCCCGCGGGCTACAGCGATTTGCTTCGAGCAACAGGAAATCAACGAGGGTGGAGAAATATTTCTCGATGTATGCGTGCTCTTTCAGGCAACGCCTCTCGCATGACTGACTGTATGGTGTATGAGAAACACTGCAGGGTGGAATGATACGGAGTGCAAATGTGTGTACATGTACATTACGAAAATGGTTTGATTTCTATATGACATGACACAACCCGATGACGTCATTTTCTGCAGTATGTCGAAGGAAGGATGATTTCTTTGTCGTTGAACCAGGGCATGGATGCATGAACACTTCAGATTTACACATATAAAGGCTACGCTTGGTTTTTTATTCCTACCGGTAGTGTCCAGTTATGAACGCGCAGAACCCATCTCCTTCTTTTGTATTGTTTTATTTGATTTTTCCATCAGGGCCGAAGCCATAGCATTATTGGTCCTGGTAAATACGGAAGAGGCTATCTCAACCTACTAATGTTCCTCATACTTGGAGGGGTCTTCTCTTTGCCCTTTCAAAGGCACACAGTACAAGGCAATGCGGCTAACTGTCCATGCGACGGACTGAAGAGCCAGGGATGTGAGACCCATATGGCCTGGGATTCGAACCCGCGACCTGCCGCTTGCTAAGTGGACACAATCAGATCACAGAACGACTGTCCACCATTAGATGCCCTTACTTTCCTTGCCAATTGCTCCACTATAAAACATTTGGACAAAACCGCCATCGAAACTCGAGAAACATGACTAAACAAACTACAGCTGAAGTGTACAAAGTCACGTATTGCTGCGTTCCAATATCCGCCAGAGTGCTCTGGGCCTGACACCAGTAATTCATTCCAAGAACAAAATCATTGATTTTAATGCACGGAATCTGCGATTAGAGACTCATATTTCATTAATCTTAATACAAGCATTTTTTTGTTGTCATAATGCTTGAAGCCATGCTAAATGAGAAGCACGAGGATCGATCTAAGTATAAATAAAACTTCACAATTAAATAGAAAGTTGTTCGAGTGAGGAACTGGCTGACGGCGAGCTGGCATACTCTTGCTTTCAATCGCTTCAACATCAAAAAGCGTTTGGGAAAGTTGCACAGACTCCTCTGGCAATGTGTCGTAACAGTCTACCGTCATATTGTTGTTCAACAACTGGCATTGCTGTTGCCCTTTCCTCGGCATCTCAACCTCAATGGTCTATCCACAGCAAGATGCTGGCAGCAAGATGTTACTATGCGTCGAACAGTCGTAATATCATGTTGCGAGTCACAAAGAAGATCACTGTGAATTGCTTCTACCGAAGTGCCTCTGCCTATGCAACTCGCCATGATTCACAATCATAGCTTGGTGAACTTCTGCTGCACTTCGAAAAACGCTCCAGTCGACCGGCAAGATGCCTCTGTTCCGACCTTTGCGGTCGACTGACTCAGGCGATCACTCCCACTTTGATGTTGCAAGAAATCAAGTGTTGTACTTAGTTTTTGATATACAAAATTATTACAAGTGGGGAGGTGCAAAACATACCCTCACTGTCTGCTGTCATAAACTCCGCTTATCCTTGCTCACTTCCAGTGCACCTACTCTGGGAGAGAAACCCGTACCAGCAAACCCGACCTCCCTCACCGTCTATAGATGCAATCTCCGGCCCCAGACACCCTAACATTATGGTGGGTCATGCCTTGATAGCATAAAGGCTCAATCTATGTGCATAGATGACACTAATCGAATCGTTAGCTTAGCGAGAGTCAACTCAATCAGTCAACATAAATAGTACAGCGATCCATAGCGGCTAACCTTTAACCTACAACGTGGCAGATTGAGAGCTGCGAGCAGGAAAAGGCCGCGATGCTCATTAATACGATTCGGTATCGATCTCTTTGGTGAGGTGGCATCAATGGAATGGATTTACGGCTTGTGAGAGTCGATTACTCTTTGTCTGCAGAGAAGGATACTACATCGACAACTCCCTGCCACCTCTCACCAGCAACGAAACGTACGGACTTCACAGCGTCCCATGGTCTTCTTTGGGGAAGTTAGACGGTCCGTGGCGTCTGGACGCCTTCGCGTACACGCAGCACCTGCCTGTCAAATGAAACCGATAGACACCGAGTACGGTGGGCTGAATCGATGGATGCGAGCGTCAAGTTGCATGAGGTTGGTGACCTGAATCACTTCAGTTAACGATCACGGGGAAGTAAGAAGGTCCGTGGCGTCTGGACGCCTTCGGTTACCTGCAGTATTTGCCTGCCAGATGAAGCCGATAGACACCAAGTACGGTGGGCTGAATCGATGGATGCGAGCTTCAAGTTGCACGAGTGGCTTGACCTGAATCAGTACAGTTACAGTGTAACGTTATATATGGGAATGTAAGAATGACCGTGACGTCTGGACGCCTTTCGTTACACGCAGCACCATTATGAATGATAGACACCACGTACATGTACGGCTTACGGTGCACGTAGGCTTGACCTGAATCAGTACAGTAATTGGTTCTCGCTGTATGAGGCAAAGCAGCCACCGAGAATGCGGGCCTGATACAAAACCCTACTTTGATCGCCACCTTTACTCCTTCTACACGTATTTCACCGAAAGAAATGGACGATCTCAGGCATCGATCTGAAGCACAGCAATAAAGACAACACCTGCAGAAACCCTGAATCTCCATCGGCCAGTTCAACACGCCCGTGAATGGCACAAGTACGTCCTCGAAGTCAATTTGACCACGTTCTTGACGGTACCTATTCCAAACAATCTTCCACTGATATTACTCCTTCAAAAAGAAACTGAGGACAGATGCGTCTAACCCGAAGATTTCGATTGAAACATTCGCCTCCGAGGCACAATTTCAATTTTTCTTCGGCAAAAGGCCAACTTCAATACCATCTTTTAGTAATTCCATACGGTTGTTTTCACTTGAGCCCGCGGCAGTCTGGTTTCGCCAACCCCTCTCATATTCGAGCGGTCCTTCAAGTACAGCGGAATACAACCTTTTAATTTCATTCTCGCTGCGGGCAAATCGGATAGAAATGTCAAATTCGCGACCACAAAGCTTTGAAAATATACTTTCTCCAGAGAGGGCGAATCCCCTCGGGTGAACAGAACATGTAATTGAGAAGGGGTCTTACGGGATATTTTGACAAAAGCATCGTCCAATATATTTCGGCTCATCAGACCAAACAGGCAAAATTTCCACAAGCGCTACTTTAAACTTACAACTCTGGCATTACTTCAGTCTGGCATACCCTTAAGTAAACTTTTTTCCCATGAAATTGCGGAAATATACTCAAAAGGAACAAGTTTCCTGTTTACTAGAATTCCCCTGTACGCTGAACTTTAGTGATATTTTCTTTGTGGTACGTTACTGCCTTCCCTCTGACACCAGCGACGAAGAGGACCCTAACAGAAGGGCAATATCTGTTGCTGGTCCTAATTTGGTCGGATGGAGGCATCCTTTTAACATTAAAAGAAAGAAGATAAGCAGACGTCATTATGTCACAAATGAAGAAGAGGACAGGGTGACATTAGTGCCTAGCCCAGTTTTGGTTGGTAGGAGGCATCGTTTTACTCCTAACACAAAATGGTCAAAATGGTCAGACCTCCATCCATCACCAACGAGGAAGGGGCCAGTACGTGTAGAATGATGTCTGTTGCTGGCACGGTGGTAGAAGGCATCGCTTCTGTCCACCGTGTTCTATGCTATCGTGTCAGTCACTTTCAACTGACGGATTCAAGACTTCCAAGCAAGATTAGGGACATCAAATGGGTTTGGCTCAACTGAGAGAGTGGAATGATACCTGCTGTTGGCGAGTAGCTTCAAGGGACTGGCGACAAGTCTCATCGACCTCGAATGAGTTACCAGTCACACTTGGGCGTAGTTCGTAGTTTTCAAAAATCGAAAGCGTAGTTCCTCGTCAACTTTAGGTTCGATGTAATACGTCGAAGGCGACGATGACATGTATGATTTCAGAAAGTACCGGTAACGTTAAAAATATCTCATTGACGGCGTTCGATTTTATCTATTCAGACACCTTGATTGGCATGACCAGTGGGTTTTAAGTACGAGTAACCGCCTCACCAGATCCACTGCACTCACTGTTAATTTCCTTCAATTTCCTTTTGTCCTTGGTGGACACACGGTGCATTTCTTTTGAAAAATCCACTCAGCAGATACGTGGACGTCGATAGGTTATCCTAGCAGAGTGTTACTTGCGCATCCAATTTGTTTAGCGTTATTGTTTTGTTAATAGATTGTTGATGGGTGAAAATGATAGTGGTTGAAAGAAAACTGTCATGTGATGGTGATAAGAATTATCAATGATCATTTCTATACGTTCATACAACAATAATTAGCCCATAAAATCACTTCGCACTAGAGGCGTCTAACCACTTGTGTATGAATAGAAAGAGAAATAAGGTGCATTAGTTTGCCATTAATTACAGTTAGCTTGTGTCGCCAATGTGACAAGGTAGGTCCTGTATGATTAATCGATTTGATCTTTGCCTTAAAGGTGTGGTTTCTTGTCGATATCATATTGGTCGACAGAGATCAGTTCCGTGTTCACTGCATAGGTGGCGCTGGTAGTATGCCTTGGAAACCTACGAGTGGAACTCCACGACATGTAAAGATTATAGATTTATGCCCGTGAATTTGATTTTGACAACGTATCACTGATTGTTAGAGTCAAAACTACAAGAATGATGTAAAAGATTATAGACTGTTGTCCGTGAATTTGATTTCGACAACGAATCGTTTGATTGTACAGCCAAAACTACAAGAATCGTTGACTTCGGCCGATTGGAAATTTCTAAGACCAACTGGCAGCAATCCCTTCTTGGACTAAAGTCCTTCTACCATCATATCGGCAGCAGGTGAAGGTTGCACACCACAGAAATGTCAAATATATCATTCCCCGTACCGTTACTGTACGCAGAGGAAAGCCAGACAGCTATCGGTAAATGCCCACATACAAGCTTTATCGGTAAACAAGAGCACCCAGCTGATAGGACACTGACAGATAACCACATTGTACGTACGTACAAGTACCTCAGCATCTGTCTGTCAAGACCGACAGGCTGAGACATTCTCGAACGAGTGAGGGTCCTTTGCTCGTTTACTAATTCTGCAACCTGCTGACAGAAGTTTTTTCGTAATGTTACGACATTACAATCTTAATTCATAAATTCCCCATTAAATTTTCGTACAAGTATAAATACGGACTTCGTATATTGAAAAAAAATCACCATTTTTCCATTACCATATTCATGATCGGGCACTACACATGCGCGAAACAAGCCATCAGGCGTAACAAGTAGCGCGGGCCTCGCAACCCTCCAAGTTCCCGCCTTGCCTTCATCAAATTAAAAAACGGAGGTCAGTATAAAATGGAACACGGCCTACCTTCTTGCCCGACTCCCATGAATCGATAGTTACGATGACACGGCACAAGCGGCCAAATGGCCGTATTCCTGATCAGAATATCACTTGAGTTATCACTCAGTCAGCTCCTCGGCACCGCTCACAGGCTACGCGGCTTTCCCGAGCCTCTTCCTAGCGCTCCACAATCTCGATTGGTCTATAATCTGGCGAGGAATCCTACACGCCCATGCGAACTGTAATGTCCCCGAGCCTTGATCGCTGCGCACAGCCTTTCTTTCCCCAGTCACATATCCAACTGAATATATGGTGGTTTTTCAAGTTAGCTCCAAGCTGTTTTACACATGAATTACCAACAAAAGACGCAAATTCCTACAGAACAGCGAAGGCTGGCTCGCGGCAGAACTACCCGGATTGAGATCAAAGTAAGCGACTGCACTTCAGGTAGAAGCAGTGTGACACATCCCACGGCGGCCTGCTAACGTTTGGCACCTATGGCTGAATGTCCGGTCCTAATTAGAGGTCTGATTATCAAGCAGGGTGAGCAAGGATAAAGCATTAGACTGATGGTCATGTCCGCGGACAGATGGGGCGACCTGCGCTGACGAGTGATGCCCAACCAGCTGGAGATGGTCACATCCGAATTTGGCAAGATCGGGTAAGAGATTGGCTAGTGAAAGGACCCCGCTAGCCTTTGATCCGCCGAAAAGGGAGGATGCCATCCAAAACGTTTTCTTTGGTACCGAAACAATCAGCTTCTATTCAAACCCTGATGGGCACAATAAACTTGGGTAATTTTATTTTGTCGTTGAAGGAATCCAGTCCAATTAACAGTTCTCGTAGTAAGTTCGGTGTCCGATATCCACAATGAACAACTGTATTTACCTACATGTCATTACGATAGACTCGGTGAGATGATCGATCCTCTAAAACCACACCGTACGGGTCTTCGATAGAAAACGAGAAATCATTACACTGAAGATTGGTTTAATTACGAGGGCGCCACTGCGTGGATGCGCCAAGAATGACACGTGGGCCAAACTTTTGTACTTTAAAGGAAGTGCAATGGACATGAGTTAACGTAACGTACATGGGCTAATTCGCCACTGATTTGGAAGGGTAATCAATTCAACAGTCTAGGTTGAACACAGGAATTCGGAATGGCAAGATTCCATGTCCGAAAATAGAGGGCGCGCTGAAAAACATGGCGGCCAACTCGAAAGAGAACGAATCAAATCGTCGCTGAATGGCTGTTAATGTTTTTTTCACGACACAGCAAGATACCTAGCAGGCAGTGTTGGAGAAAGTTGCCACCATGGAACCGTACACATCTCCCTGTTCACACCTCTTTTGCGAAAAGCCATCAGCAGTTGTTTATAACTGGCTGATTATACAAATGGTTATTTGCCTTTTAAAGGCCGTGGGCCAGGCTAAGAAATCTACCACAGCCGAACTCTTTGAGCTACTACAGATAAGGAGGAACATGTTTGAGGGGACCTGCGCCTTTGAGAGCTTTGCATCTCCTAGCTCAATTGGTTATCAATAGGGAAAGTGGGCTTTGCCCCGCCAACGCTGTTCCAACCGTCACAGGAAGAGCGCCTTTCTGAGGAAGCCAAGCCGAGCTGTCAACCCCACTCGAAAAAAGAAGCGTTTTTTTCTGGCGAAAGGACAGAATACGTATATACAATGTGATTGCCAAGTCTTTTTCGCTTTATTTGAATCACGGTTTCGCACATTGCCCGCAGCCATGGAAAGGAAGTGATACGCCAGTGCGATATGCTTTGGTATTAAGAGAATGGAACAAAGTCATCAGAAAAATCACGAGGAAATACATACATAGAATGCGTCAGGCCCGCAGGAAATGGAATGGCCAAGGGCGGTACATTACAGCAGTCATTGATAGAACTTAACAGGATGGAGTCGATAGAAGGCAAACCACACAGTATCTCTATAAGCAAACAATCTTAGTACTTGTATGAGTGAAATTAGCCCAGGGTGACAAGACATAGAGAAGAGAAAGGCCTAGGCGTGCCCATTTTTAATAATCATTTGCAGTAAACTTGGAGGTATTTTATGATAACCGTAAATGAAAGCGCCTTTGTTATTGGCAAATATTCGTTGTCATAAATGCTCCGGGCGCGTATGCTACATTGTCTAAACGGGCACGAGTTGTGCCGACCTGCAGGCCTAGCTCAGCTCAGGCACTTTTTAAGCCCATGAAAATTTTTAACCGTGCGAAATGGGAGGCAAGTTCCAAATGGTGACGCAGTTGGCGGATCTAAACGACAATGAGAAAAAAGTTCTTGCCCCAGGAGAAGGCTGATGGTATTTCTACTTTGTGGATGTCAGCTTCTTTGGTGAATCAGGAGTTACAGGGAGGGGTTCGTGCAGATAGGTCTACATGCCTAAAAAATTTACCGATTAAAATCAAGCATTTCAAGTGATCCTAACAATATTCGGAAACGACGTAAAATTATATATCACCAACAACAGAAAATTTCTGCGGGCAAAATGGAGGTACTGATACAACCAACCTTTGCCATGGACTACACGGTCTCATGAGTAGCCAACCGCTATCGTTGATCGATTCTGCCCTGCTGATTTTTTGCCTCGACTGAGGATTCCAAGGGGGCTGTCGTCTCTTAATCTGCTTTGATGGCGTTCATGTTGAACATCCAGCGAATAATGGTGTTTTGGTCAAGAACTACGGCATCAAACACTACAGAATGGCACACATAGGGTTTACTTCGTCAACAAACATGGAGGAAAGCCATTATAGAAACGCCTGGCCTGCAGGAATGCTACAGGGAGTATCAACGTTCCCTGTGAACCTGAATATTTTTGCGCTGGCCCGTTGGTTGTTTTTTCGCTGCACGATCAAACTGTCTTTAGTTCTGTTACAAAGCAACGCCGTTGGCTGTGGCATGGACAGTATGGATGGCCAAAGGTTTGTTAGCAGCCGTAGGACTGTCCGTAGGGGCGAAAAAAGGCGAATTTCTCACCCGCACGGGCGCGAGAGGATCATGCTGGTGCTCGAACTATGCTGTACAACGTTTTCTCAAGATGTCGGCTTCTTAAAGCCAGCTTCACGGCCAATGGATGGCTGCGTCGGACAAGGTTACTATTTTCACCAGTTTCAAGCTTTCGCATCGCCCAACAGCAAGACGAAACTAGATCATGTAGTTAACTACATGTAGTTAAGAAACCTTCAAATGACACCAACTGTCCTTTAAGACAAAACGTACGGTACTGGAAGGAGCTGCCGTACATGAGCAGCACTGAAGTAGGCCCTTATTTAAACACACACGGTACCATGAGATGCTTTTTCAAATAGATTTGAGTTACGAAGAAATAGGCGAAGAAATCTTGCTCATCATAAGAATCTGAGGCATATTCCTTTTTTCAAATTTTCCCAAGTTTGGCCCAGAGCTCAGTCAGAAACAGCCAACAGCGATACCAACACTGAATACATTTTAGATAAAATCTTAATTTGCCAACACATCTTGCTTGATCGAAGACCTGCCTACAGCTGGAAAAACAAAAGACGTACCTCACGGTTAATTTGCCCACGGCTTTAAATAATAAATTCTAAATGAAATATCGCATACCCATCTCATCCCGGGGCATTTTTAATTTAAAAGACGGGGACAGATCACCTCTGGCCTTTGGGACCGCACGAGGCTCTGCCCTCGTCTAATATGATCCCAGAAAACGGACGCCGGCTTTTTTCAGCCGTACCCCAGGGCTTTGACAAGGATATGGGAATTATTTATTAGAGCTGCAGGTCAAATGAACCCGTCCACGATCTGACCAGAGGGTGGAGAAGATTTGGGGCCAAATTACTTTGGAGTTGGACCTGAGGGCAGCAGGCGAACTCACTAAGCAAATACAGAGCAATATTAATGAACGTATCCTGTGGGAACATGGTAACCCGAGGTATTCCGACATTAACCCGGAGACCCGAGGAAGACAGCTCAGCCAGACTGTGTGAAAGTTTAAAGCGGGTGATCCACTGTTGCGATTTCGGCTTGAGACGGGGTTGCGTTCCCTTGCGGTTACCTTATATGGCAATCGGAAGTCCTTATAAGGTAATCGCAAGGGAACGCAACCCCGTCTCAAGCCAATATCGCAACAGTGGATCACCCGCTTTACAGGAAGATCTCCGGTTTGGGAAATCAACAACAGGAGAAATTTCTGCTGTTTAAATCAGCGAACTGAGAGCGAGGTAAGAGACATGTTAAAAGGACCAATAGGAAGCCAGTCAGTGTGCGTTCGCCACTTCCGTTGTACACAGCGTTAAAAATTACACATCCGCGAGGTAACATTTTTTGAAATGATGACCACATATTCATGCTCGGTTGCATTGTTAAATTGGTAAAATATACTAATACTTTCCTTTCTTAAGTTGATGGGCAGCCACGTCCGCCAAAAATGCATTACCTGCCACATAAGAACTTCAGAATGTAAACCTAGACAAAAATTAAATATCGGAAAACTTTGCCTGGATGCGTTGGTTATTCCAGAGAGCAATGCCGCTGCTACTGAAGCAAAAATGAGACCTTTTTCCTTCCCATCCATGGAAGGTTACCAAAATAGGATTAGCTTTATTGTTCTATAACTTATGAGTGTTTTGATTATTAAGAAAGTGCCGATGGCTTTCCCAGGGGTGGCAGCTTTGACAAAGGCAGCCCCTGAAAGACTTGGTGTCTGATGTCCCCGGGAGCTGATGACAATCAACAGTCCCTTTCATTAAGGTAATACCCTGATTTCCACAGTGGCCTAACTGGCCTTAGTACATATTAATCGTGAAATTAGCAGGATTCGAATTAGGAAGACAGTTGGCATCGTTGTTGCCGAAGGATATCCGACAGGCTTGCCAGATATGAGAATAGGAGAGATGACTGTCAACTTTATTGTAGACGATTGAGTTGAAGGTTAGTTAACTTTGTTGTTCCTGGTCACAGTGACGCTGCAACGAAACTGCTCCATGGCAAACAACTTCAAATCGTCGGGTTTATAAGGAAGGTTCGCGAACAAGAGTAAAAATTCAAGAGATAGTAACACGCTGGTGATTCAAACCTAAAAATGTTTTTTTTTCGTACGCTATTTTACTCATGCATAACTAATCGTGTTGACTATCTTTCCAGTTGTTTCGGCAAATAGAAGGGGTGACAGCTTATTTTGTAATCACCCGTCACCCCTTCCATTTACCAGATGAACTGCGAATACGACAAGCACCATTAGTTACGCATCAACGACTTCGCGTACGAATAAAATAATTTTGTGTTTGAATCACCAGCGTGAGTAAGTCAGGTTCGATTCTTTGAATCCCTTGCATAAAATGACTGAAAATCGAATGTTCTGCACTTGATTGGTCAACGCAACGTCTTGAAGCCTGATTGGTTGTCTTACGATCATGTGCCCGGATGTGGATAAGCGACCATCTTTCAACATCTTTGATAGATGAATGTGCATTTGGCGGCTCGGTTGAAAACGCTTTTATATGACGCAAAAGAGCAACAAACCCTACTTCGCAGAATATTCTGGCATTTTCATAAAACACGATATGCCAATGTTTACCTTTATGCCAGGGAGTTATCAATAGCCTATGGGTGTGCCCCTAGCACGTGGAGCAGCAGTCACTGAAATAGCAACGTAAATATCAACAACCGATATCATACACTTACCTCGATATAAACTAGGATTTTAACCCCTCCGATGCTGCGGACGAGGTGTAGAAAAGGAGCATTGCTAAACAGGATGATCCATCACTGGACCATGGGATCGACAAAGCCGGTGTGATAGGAAAGAATGTCCCCAGTAAAAATTGTCTGGGAACAAAAGATCCTATTGTCACATTCTAATCGTTTGCGATTGGTTTCTATCGCCATGCAACTTTATTCGTCATGGAAAAGTAGAAGCGGGTGCTTTTTACAGTGGGACATCCTTTACTGTTACACCTGGACCAACGTAGGATATACATGTAGCAGACTCTGGAACCTGAGACTTATTGGCCTAATGACGTCAAACAAACATTGCTGAAAATCGAATGGCTTTACAGGCTGATGTTCTGACGTCACTCTGACGTCATATCAGACTGATGTGACTACTCCCAAAGCAGTCCTGCGACACGTATCTTTGCGAATACTGTTACAGAAGCATATTTGTCACCAGGCGCGGATCCAAGGGGGCGCACCCCCCTTTCGGTCAACAAATCTGTAAAACTGACCGAGAAATTCTGCAATTTGGAGCAAATCATTGAAATTCACCGCAGATTTCAATGTTTCTAGCACAGTGCGTCCCCTCTTTTCCGAAATTGTGGATCCACCCCTGGTCACGTCATGACGTATGACCTCCTATGAATATCAGATAGACTTCGATAAAGACGTTTTGGGTTGAATGAAGAAGGACGGGAAGCAATCTCAAGAGCCATCACACATACCCAGAACGTCAAAGTTTGTTTCGCAAAAATTTCAGAACTCTTGTACGACTACTTTGGAAATTTGTAGGATGATCGATCGTGTCTAGAGTCGGTCTATAATCTACCCATTCTGCACTAGACGAAAGCAAACGATTTACTGGAAAAATCAATCACGATCAAAATATTTGTGCTCCCTCCTCCTCTAACCGCTAAAATGGCAGGCAAAAAACGCTGAAAAAGACTGCAAAAGCCCTGTTCTTTGTACTACTGAGATCAAAGATATTATCGAACTAGGCACTCGTACCCTCTCGTCTATACCTGAGGCTCACTAAAACAGGTGATGATGACACACGACCACGTGCTCTGATCCCACCCAAACTAAAAATAAACCCTGCAGATCAGCTATAAAATACGATGTTGTTATTTATATGCTGATATATCGATGCTGACGGACGGCGCTCCAACAGCACGATGGAGTGTTGGCGGTGAATGTAGACGGGCAGACTATGAGATGCTGAGTTCAGCACTGCAAACTGTAGGCCAATACTGAACGATGTCCCTGAAGGAGCACGACGGTCACGTAGGCCTTCAGAGGATCCAGCACTTAGGAAAGTGAATCCTATTGGTGAACCCTTGCCACCAAATGGTCCTCCCCGACTAATGGAACGCCGGTTCCGAAATAATTTCTGGTACAACCGCACGGCGGAATACCACGCCCATCTCTGACTCGTCTGCATGTATTTACCATCTGCCCTTGACGTAACCCGCACAATTCTTATTCCGTACCAACCATTGCTCACCGCAAGGCTCTACAAAACTTTTATTTTTCATATGATGAGATATATGTGTCCAGTGGCAGATAGAACAGCGGTTTTTCGTTGTTGTATTTACCATGTGCCCTCGACGGCGCCCCGTACCATTCTTGCTCACCAACAAGGCTCCGTGAAACTTTTATTTTTCATATAGTTATAATATGATTATGCGTGGGCCTATAGTGGCACACAGAAGCACAGCGGTTTTTCGTGTTGTCGCGGACTGAAAAATGAAAACCCACTTCTTAACAATGCCATCTCAAAAACCATCAAATATGTATGCGATAAACGAAGGATAGAAATTGAATTTCACACGATTTCCATGGTGATTAGAAGCAGATAATGAGACATTTAAGGCTCTTTTTGGATTAGGAACTGTTAAATATAAAGGCCTTTTGTGGCGTAGGAGGAGCCCCTTACAGTCAGGGTTTGGCAGCAATGAAACGAAAAGCTTCTCTGTTAAACAGACACCACGCCCTAAGGTGCTGTGTTCATTGCCAGGAGGAAGAACATGAATAGCTTCAGCTAAAAGGCCAAGTTGAAGAGAGGAAAAATACCCTGTGAACATAGAGAGTAGCTCATAACTATAACAATACGTCGCACGCCAATACACCAAGGGAGGTTGCTGTTGTTCTTATAAAGGTTATCGAACATTGATGTAGACAAATTCACGTAGTCTTTGCATGAGTACTGTACGTTACGATGGGCTTTGGGAATCTCGAATGACGTAGAATCAGGAAAGCTACCCCAGTCGTCGATTCGTGTTTATGTTCCAACAGAGTTGAGAAATTTCTTAGCAACAGTTCGATAATGAAAAAAGTGTCATGGTCACAGTCGATCATCAATCAGATTATTTCACATGGAAGCATGCCACTTTCACTCGACTTTCTGAACGTGGTCTTTGAACAAAAACTCGAATCGACGGCTGGGACAGCTCTCAGTAACGTACTATATATGACTTCAACATGTTCTTCCTGCTATTGCCAGTAGTTGCGTTTTTGGCAGTCGCACTTCAGTTAGGAAAAAGAAACACACTCTGACGTAAATCACGTGAACTACACAATATCTAACAGAAAAACTATAAGCATTTTCACAGTATTTCTGTAACCCCTAGAGTTAGCACTAAGGGTATTTTCAGCAAGTGCATATATCTCTCTAAACCATTGAACTCGTCAATACCGTCAGCAATTCAACTTGCATCATGATATACATAGCCGCAGGCCTGACCTGATTTTGTAGATAAGCACACAGGCCCGAGGCCATTATACATTAGTTGGGTATATTTCTGGCTGTGCGACGTGGCAAATTAGGAATGGAATTCCAGGGGTGAAGGTGTCACTCAATCAAGTTCAACCATGACTTTTTTACATGATTTGAATCAGTGGAATGAACCGTTGTATGCATATCCAATTATTCTGTTTTCAAAAAACCTGATAATCGGATGATGAAAAATAAAAAATTCTGAAGATGAGGGAATGAGGCATCCTGATTTCTACCAATCCCCATGCTTCTTACATTAGCTGCTGCCATAAAGGAAATTGATTCTTTTAGGCTGCTGCGGAGTGACGTTAAAAATGGCGGGCAAAACTACACCCCAAACGAAATTACATGTATCGAACGGCTACATGAACATGTAAGCATTGCATCATCACAGCCACAGCAGTTCAATATTTTCTTATCGGCAACCTCTCCATTTTTTGCCGGTGCAGGTGATATTTCACACTAACAAACCAATGGTAAACTCAGGTTAGATAAATGACTGATATTGTGTATCAATCACCTTGAAACCAGTTTTTAAGGTTTATTCTCTAATCTAGGCCTACACACCTACGTAATCGAAGCGGCGAGCTATCGACATTTTTACTGCTGTTGTTTTAAGCTGCTTCGTTATCAGTTCACAGATACATTCTGCGCCAAGGAAAAACTACGGAAAAACGAACGAAACTTTATTGAATTCTTTTAACCATTTCAATTTAAGCCCAATTATGTTCTAATTAGAAAGTAATTATCATGAAACACTGATGAGAAAAAAACAACATCCGACTTCGATCTGTTTCACGAATTTGAAATTGAGCTAGTAATGACATTAAAACATTTAAGTGATGATAAGGAGCTAATTCGGAGAAAGATTAAAAAGTAATTGGACTTTTTCTCAGGAAAGAGGAATGCGAAGACGAGCATCGCCATTCCGAAACTGGAAAGCACGGTTCTCTAGACGCCAGCAAGCCCTGGGAGTCTCACCCATAAAATTTGGAACCGTACCGTCTCAAGTGCTCTCCGGCATTCAGCAGCTCAAAGCGGCGGCCGACTCTCACAAAGTATAGTCACCCCGCTGGGTTATTTTGTCCCCTGAGCAGGCAAAAGGCCCTCAGGAATCCGTCCGAGCGACCCATAAATCTTTCCCTTTCTTTTGTGGGCCAAAAGGTTAAATCAAGACTGAGACGACGGCGGCGTGCCTTTGACATCAAACAGTATTCTAACTGCGTCAGTTTATACAATTTGAGAAAGAATGAGCCCATTCAGCATCAACGATCTTCGGACAAGATAAGCTCTATAACTGACATGGTTACGAATCTGTTGAAATAACCACCATTCAAACATCTCGTCTTGCTTTCATTGGCTTTCAATGGAGAAAAACATCCGTGTTTATTATACTCTTTTCCAGTTTTAGTGGAGAGGAAGTTACAACTACTATTTAAAGCCCCTCTGTATTGAATTATACGGTTTTTTCAAAGTGTTAGGAGACTGCAGGTAGAGGTCTCATAGCCTTGTGAAGGTCCCAAAAATGCTTGTCTGATACGTACTTCAAAGAATCAAGCCCCCGTTTTCAGGCACTCACTGAAAAACTGCAGTCAGAGATCTAATGTGTTCAGATAGAGCACAGCACATTTTTTTTTACACTACACTAACGTCGGCGGACGTAGCATTTTCTGAATTGAATACATTGTGGTTTTAAACAATGGCAAAAGCAAGACCAAGATACAGAATAGCACAAAATTGACACCCAAAATGATAATAAGCAAGAAGTCAATCTCCAGAATTCACGAATTTTCGACCCCAACCGGGGTCTTTTTCAAGTGGAACTTTACAATCTGAAACTCTAGAAAAGAGTTTACAATCTGAAACTCTAGAAAAGTCTTTTCTAGAGTTTCAGATTGTAAAGTTCCACTTGAAAAAGACCCCAGTTGGGGTCGAAAATTCGTGAATTCTGGAGATTGACTTCTTGCTTATTATCATTGGCAAAAGCAAGACATGTATTCAAATTCATTGATGCCAACGACGGTGAATGATGTTCAATCGAAACTGAAATCACAAAATAACATACTCAAGATTCGCAGATATAAGACAGCTTCATAAAATCAGGACATGACCACCCACCCCCAATACAGTATGCACTGGATAGGCCACTGTCCATTACCTGATTTGTCCTTGCTACGAAATCGACCGGTAGGCCCTAGACGTGAACTCATGGCTATTGGTACAGACAACTCGGTGTCGCTCATCCATTGGTCAATGTACAAGATCATGTAGGTCAGGTGGGCTGGGCTTGGATATCCTGAACCGGTCTTATATCGGTGAATCTACAGTATACAACCAGAAACGTGGTGCCGATCTACACGAATGGAGCCAAGAAGCAAGTAAGATTCAACATTTTGATTGCAAAGAAGCAGATTTCGCCACTACTGTCATCTGTAGATGAAGTATGTAATCAGAGATCATAGACAGAAGCTTTTTCACGGCGAATCGTAATATGGAGACTATGAAGTCAGTTTAGAAGTGAAGTTTGCAAAAGATAAAGATACACGTTTGCATAAGGCACCTGCAGTTGTCAGTTAACACCGACAACACAGAAGGCGAAAGAGACTTATGATTATGAATTTTTGTGAGCACACTTCACACGGAAAGTTCTGAATTTTTGTATCAACAAGCGATTCTTCAGGGAAGCAAGTTTGTCATTTCTTGCAATGGCAACGCCAATTTTTTTCTAGTGTTTCAACAGGCAGCTGGAGAGACCGTGACTTTTCAAGCAACCCAGAGAAATTTGTCTCTCTTGTTTAAAAGCATTCCCCATACAATGAAGGGAAACACTGCAAAATGGGCAAACTGTTGCACTTTACACCGGAGTCAAGGTTTTCATATGGCTTTCTCTTCAGACAGCTCAACACTGTCACAATGACATGTAGGGCAGTGTCCCCGAATCATCTGAAACAGGTCATAAACAGCGGAGGAAGGCAGATCTGATAGATGGTATTGTTCGAACACCGCCATAGCCCCGGGGAGGAGGGAGCAAGTTAATAGCGGTCATTCAGAACGAGACCACTTTGTCACCATTATAAGGCGCTCGATGACATCAGCATCATTGTGAGGATAAACTCAACCATCTACTTAGTAAGCGTGATCCAAGGATATCACTTCTTGAGCAATTCCTTCTTTTAACATTCTTATTATGCCAATTACGTGCGGTATGAGGGCCTCCATGCTGTTCAAACGAGATGCTAAGGCACCGACAGACATCGACACGGCTCTCCTGGCCCCATTGCAGCAATTCGGGTACAAGGAAAAGGCAGTGCGCCGAAAGATGGCCGCATCAGCAGTCCGCACTCATAGATGGTCGCTCAGCACTCTGTGTACATGCATGCACGTACACAGACATGTACGTGCATGCATGTACACGCTATGCACGTGTAAATGTACAGAGAAAATATCGTGCAGCCGTTGCTGACAAGTCGGTCAGTCTGAAATTATGATATAAATTCATACTTCATGTCAGAATGTTTGATTTTTATTGCTCATTGCTCCTAGTGAGCAAGACGCCGAACTATTCACCGCACGCGGGGCAATAGTTCTAGCTTGTTGCTTTCCCCTAAAATTGCTGGCAATAAGAGCAAGAAACGTTACCTCGTGTGTTGGGAGCTATAGAGAGGAGCTAGTAGTCACATTTTTACGAACAACGTGTGATGCCAGCTCAAATTTTTCGTCAACCAATATAATGCGGTAACACAGTCCCTTGCAGCTACGTGTAAATGTTCTCAAAAATACGTCTGAAGTTGATCATAACAAGACGGGAATACAATATTAGGTGACAACAAAGTTGAAGAAAATGCGAAGTTTCATGAGTTTTTCGAGTGCTGGTCGATAAGTGGAGCGCTTGTTGAGAAAGCGAAGTATCATTTTACCTTTAGGCATTTTCCAAGTTTGTTGTTGACGACTCATGAAGGTCTGGCCAGGAGTGATGCTCATACAGTGGCATTCCCAAGGAAAAGGGTTGCAATTTAAGGCATTAGCGCTCATTAAGGAAGGAGTCCGACAAAGGATAAGTGCAAATAAGACCCCAGAACACGGAGATCTAACAATGAGAAAACACAACGGATTGGTATCAGGCTCTAGGCCTACTGCACGAAAGGACAGAAGACTTGCCACCCTGCCCTGCGTCCCAAAGATGCATTTTGTGTCCTAATTGATGCAGTGCGAGTAATCTCTTAATACCCCCTGCCACAAACTTAATGCAACGCATCATGACCCTATAAGGCAACGAGACATACTAATATATAAGAGCTTTTTTCATTTTGCTAAAACATCTTGCGGTATAAGTATCGTGTACTGACGAATAAAAGTAGCTGCGAGGGATTCTGCCTGACAATAACTTGGACATTTAATAGTGTCCAATTTTAACTGCAAAAGCGATGCCCACGGAGCAAAAGGGTGATACAAAACACAAAACTCCTACTTAGTAACTATACTGTCGTCGTACTTTGGATTTTTTCCATACCCGGCCGAGAGGGAAAGGAGCAAATCACCAACGACAGCAACAACATATAAAGCTTTCCAACCCGAATGACCTGCAGTAAACGCTGGATGATCCCCACATGCATCTAGCATTATATTAAAAAAGGAGAAAACTTAGAATCTATCTTTTCACGGAGATAAAGACGTGGCTCCGGGCAAAACCCATTAATACATTTGCCTATTGGTACAGCTTAACATGATAAGGAATGGTGGTACAGGTGCCGTTAAGGTATGCCGTGCCCAGGTTGATGTTCATATTCGGCGGGCTTTCGGCAGCAACATGGCTGCCAATAAGAGTGGACAAAAATCCCATTTCATGGTAGTAATTCACGAATTCTTGCAACTATATTTAATCCATCAGTAAGAGTAGCGTTAGTACATATTATCAAATGAATTATTACACCTAGTCATCCAATCGTTGGCAAGTTTATTTGTAAATGCAAATGTCGACCAATCACTGCCTTTCTTTCACTCGATCTATTTCATATCAAGTCTAAGCCAATCGCTGATTCCTAGCTGTATGATACCACAGGATTGGCTGGTTTATTACATGTATTAAAATTAGACTTCTCTCATTGGTTGTCTGACTTTGGTTCTACAACTTGACGTCATTGTCACACAGACCTATCTTATTCTATTACCATCTTTGAGGGTTCAGGTATACGCGAAATGATTCCAAAAATCAAATAAACATCCAGCACTTCATTTTTTTGCACCCTTAAATCTATCGCCAAAACCAGTCAGGGATTCAATCATGTTCGTCACAGTATCCTTGCACGGCGTTATTATGCCTGCAAGGACGAAATAGCTCTCTATCAACCCCGGGTATACCATCCAGATATATACGCAGGTGTTGTTGGGACTATTCCCTGGTGGAATTTTCCTGCCGCTGCTACGGGGGTGACAGTCAATAATCACGGGTGCCAATGACGAGCAAGGCGAAGAACACGCTTCAAGTCAGATCTAAATGACAAACGAAATATCAAAAGCTCGAGTCCTGTCTCTGATGGTAAAGCGGCCATTTTGTTTTCAAGAAACAGATGAACTCCAAAGATTTTGCCGCGGCATTTGCCAACCACGGCAGGCACCATATTCACCCGAAGCTAAACGAACCACGCTCTGTCTCTCTCTACCGCTAGATTGAGTTCCCATTTTGGATAATTAGATAATTTTCACTGTAAGCTCAGATTTCGTATGTGACGACCACCTTGAAGATCTTTAATAATCGCCTAAAGTCCTCCTTCAAGTACTATTTGCATTAAAACGGCTTGCTCTTGGTACATTTACACTTCATTGGAGGAGATTTGAAGCAACCGAAAAAGAGTCAGAAGACTTTTTTTCCGAAAAGGTATTCCGCAAACGACGCATAAGACCCCGGAGCGATTCTCTTAAGAAACGCACCATCAAAGCCAAGGTTTCAGGCAATTTGTTTTTGAAGTTTGACTATCCGCTCCAAGCAGTACTAAAACGGATCAAATTAAGTTCCAGGAGACGCTATTTCCAAACAGACTCACTTTGTAGCTCCGATTGCATTGAAATTCCAAAGGGGGTTGGATTTCGACGAGCGAACTCGCGTCAAGAAAAAGTATCCGCGTTCGCTGGCGGCATCGCTTATATCTGAGACTGGGAAGAAAGAAGAAGAGTTAGAGAGATACCCAAGGAAAAGGGTAAAGTTGCGTGTGTGAGGAAGAGGAATGCCCCCGAGCTTAGGCTAGGATTCCACTAATTTTGCGAGTTGATATCCAAACAAGACTGCCAACACCTTATTTCAGAGATGTCTTTTTTCTGCAAAGGATGTCATGTGACGGAGGGGAAGGCTGATAAACTCAGAAAGCGTCACCGTTGTAAAGTTTGGGTGAGGACTTTAGCTTCATAACTTGAACGCATCGAAGGATCGCCCTATACCTGTAAATTCGTATGTTCATTCCTAAGGTTTGGTCAACAAGCAAGAATGGACAATTCGTCAAGAATAATTCCCAAGATGAAATTTTCGTATTGATTAAAGAGATTCATGAGCTGCCTTCACCGAAATTTCGGCTTTCATCACACGAAATTTCGTCCACAAACCACGAATGCTGCGGTTGCATCAAAACGACGAGGAAGGCTCTGCCAGTGGACGTAAGAGGGGCACATAAAGTCAGAAAACGTTACTGCTCGAACGTTTTGGTCACGCCGTGAGGTTCGTAAGTTGAACGCACAGAAGTGCTGTCTAAATTCACCGGAATTTCGGCTCATCACGAACGTTGCTGTTGAAACATAGGCTTCTCTTCATCTACAGAAGAGCAACATCACGAATTTTGCTGTTGAAACATATTGGCTTCTCTTCATCTACAGACGAGCAAAGACTGTGAGCCTACCGAAGAGCATCCTGGGAACCCAGGGCATTTCCACTCTGCATAGCGCGTTACAATGCCCTGGGGAAACCCACCCCGTTTCGGTGGGGAAGAGGGCTGTTCCCTCATGTGTACTCGCCAACTGGTAATTCACGAATAAACCATGCAATGCAGTGGGGGATCGCCACTTGATGTAATGGGCAGACATCGCGCCTAGTGCTGTAACGTATGCACATATATCTGGTGTTATGAGTTACCGGGTACCAGTCTCATAGCAATGCATCTCATTCCATAATTTATGCATGCTGTCGGAATGATAGCTGCCCCAAACACATGAACTGGATCATACCTTCGTGTTTTGAACCCGTCGGTACTTACCCCTTATCTAGATAATCCATGACAACCATTTCTACGCGAAGTTAATTCAGGAATATTAAAAAATCCAGCGAGTTTGTCAGCGAATCGAGGAATGTTTGAAACCACCATATTTGGGAGTGACCATGGCGGGATAGAAGCTTCGCTGTGATTGGTTGTATTCAGCGACAGATTTTCTGTCGCTAGTTCCACAGCGAAAAGGCGCCAATTTCAACAGGGCCTCAGACGTGCGAGTAGGGGAGCGCGTTTTAGAGGACCTGTTGCAAGAGGATGACCGAAGAGAGGCTAGAATGGGGCCAAATATAAGTTACTGGTGAGAGTTACTGGTGAGTTACTGGTGAGAGTTACTGGTAAGTTACTGGTGAGAGTTACTGGTGAGAGTTACTGGTGAGTTACTGGTGAGAGTTACTGGTAAGTTACTGGTGAGAGTTACTGGTGAGAGTTACTGGTAAGTTACTGGTGAGAGAAGCCAATTGTCGTTTGACATTTAAAGAAGAAAACACAAATTAGTTTAGGTGGTACTCTAGCCCCCTTTTACGAGAGATGCTGAAAGTAAGAAAGGTTCTGAACGACAAAAATCATTCTTAGTGCAATTATTGAACCATTTCGGGGTTTTCGATCGCACCACCACGACCGCGACAACAGCCGATGATGATGATTATGCTAAAGAGGTGAGGCAAGGGCTACGGGCCGTGAGATTGCATAAACATTCGGCGGTGCATTAACGTTACGATGATTGTTTCCAGTTGCCGATATGTCCTAAGAACAAAGATCCCATTTGATTAGTTACCGTTGTTAATTAGTGTCTTTATAAAGATACAGCCAAAGGCGTAATAAAACATAATTGCAACAACATGACAAAACTAATAGCTTAATCTTTATGATACTTTTACGTAATCATTTACAAACATATTCCGTTCAGGGAGTAACCATTAGATGCTTGCATTCCTGTCCCCAAGGAGTAATTAATCATAGACCACTTTTTCTGTGTTTACTTTCCTTTCCCCTGCTCCACCATCTGCTCCACCTCTGATGGTGGAAACGAATCGTCACGTCTTTCATGATCTGACATCCAACACAGAGCACAAAAAACGACACACAAAATGATAAGTATAAATAAAGTAGTTTTACTTATTAATACAACTTTACTAATACTATCTTTCATGCTCTGAACATAGTTACTTGGTTACAGAAGGTGTCTCATCAGCCAGTGGTGGAGTAGGTCATTCATCCATAGAAAGTCAGTCAACGCCACTTTCATTTTTGGGATATTGAGAATCCTACTAAAACGTATAGACCGTATTGTTGCATCACACAAGAAGAAAGGAATACATCTGTAGATTGCCAGCTTGGACATGGTACACCAAAAATCACAGTTAGGTGATTAAGCCCAAATCACAGTTAGGTGATTAAGCCGAAATCACAGTTAGGTAATTAAGCCAAAATCACAGTTAGGTAATTAAGCCAAAATCACAGTTAGGTGATTAAGCTAAAATCACAGTTAGGTAATTAAGCCAAAATCACAGTTAGGTGATTAAGCCAAAATCACAGTTAGGTAATTAAGCCAAAATCACAGTTAGGTGATTAAGCTAAAATCACAGTTAGGTGATTAAGCTAAAATCACAGTTAGGTAATTAAGCCAAAATTACAGTTAGGTCATTAAGCCAAAATCACAGTTAGGTGATTAAGCCAAAATCACAGTTAGGTGATTAAGCCAAAATCACAGTTAGGTGATTAAGCTCAAGTCACAGTTAGGTGATTAAGCCAAAATCACAGTTACGTATTTAAGCCAAAACCACAGTTTAATAGGTGATTAAGCCAAAATCAGAGTTAGATCCGCCACAGAGGTGTGGCACTGCTGGGGTCCAGCTTCTCCTGTTGGTGATGGTCGGCATTGCTGACCACACAGCAGGCTGTTGATATCTTCCAATCGAAGTCCTGATACTGATGCTTTTGATATGAAAATGTTGGAGGAGCTGGATCCCAGTGGCAAAGTCAGGTCTCTGTGACCTTACAACTGCGATTTTGGTGTAGTCAAAACGTGAACCTACGAACGTACCCTTTCTGCAAAGTCTAACGGACTATGAGATACATAATGGGCATTGAGAATCTAAGATCAATCCTTTTTTGCGTCGTGCGAACGCCCTGAGTTCTTGTCCTACAAAGGGGCGTGTTGGTGACAATAATAATTCCAAGGTCCCCTACCCTGTCACCCATGGTTAATCTAACTCGGACCAATTACGTTAACACGTAGCGAAAGGGCATGCCATAAAATGAAGCCAGCGTGCTCCGAGCAACGCGCAGACAAAAACGCATCAAAGAAGGACGAATCAGAGAAAGGAGAGAAACTCAAGTGGACACATCTACATAATTAATGAAACTGGACGCATCCTCCGGCTCCTTCTGACCTAACATCAGCATGATCATTTCCTACGCGCTCGCCTGCAGATATTTTGGAGCAAAAAAGTAAAAATCTCCTTGTCATTAATATTCTTTGCTTTGTAAATGAAGAAAGTTCCTTATTGTGCGCTCAACATCAAAAGTTTCGCCCAAGGCCTTTCTTTTGACACTGTCGTCAAATTTGACGTTGGTGCACCTTGTGTTTCTAGCAGACGACATTCGCTCCGAGCACACGATCACACACCTATAAAACTCATTGAGGCATTTATTCCATGAAGCACTCCATATAAGTTGAAGCATCCAACAAAGCAAAGATATTCTATACAAAGCCAGGCAGCTCCCGGTAGAGGTAAGAGAACCAACTTCGTCTGCCCCCGAGACTTCTGCATCGAAATCGTAACCGGGATCAAACGAAGCCGTGTGGCGCCGTACTGAGTCGGGGATGAACGACACTATCCAATATGGCTTCACCACGGGCAAATTGTCCAAACTGGTCACCAGGAGACCGGCCCGCACGCGTCTTGCGGCTATGCGCGCCAGATCAAACGAACGCGGACAGAGATGCCGAAAGAAAACTCAATGCGATTAGACAGAAAGTGCAGAGATCTAGCAGCTTGCAGGGGAGAGAAGGGTGATGCGATATGCCATGGCACCCCTGGCGTTTGGCGGCTCCTCCAGAGCACTCTATCATGAAATTGGCAAAAAATGGGAGACGAAATCTAAACCCAAGGTGTGGAAGGTCCAATAGGAGCAGTCAGCCGCGCTTATTGCTAACAGATGGCAGCACAGTCTTAGCGGACCAAATGTACAGGAAATCTATTATGATCGCTGCTCGATCGATAATGACTGGGTCCGCTAGATGCATTGAATTGGGCCCTAGTGACACCTAGTGGTCAACTCGCTGACAGCTCCTATTAATAAGACGCTACTGGGTTCGAGAGTAGCATCACGTGATAAATAGTGTCACGAAATTCGGAAGAGGGCGCTTCGACTGCTAATAGTTCCAGGGTACCGTGAAACGGGTAAGGCAACAGTTTATGATGCAGCAAGGTCTTGAGTCAATGTTTAATAAATCTATTACCGGAAAAATAATTGACCTGGTTCATTAATTCATCTGCCCCAGGTTTGAGCAGACAGTATCTTCTGTCGAAGTTATCTACAGGCACTGAATATGAATTAGGAAGAATTTGAAGAAAAATTATTCAGTTGGTTGATGAGAACAATATTTCTTCAAATATTTTTCAATTTGTATCATAGGATGTGAGAAAACTTTGACAGAAGATGCCATCTGCTGGACTCTGGGGGTACATGAGTTAGACGCCCAACATCAGAAATCAGGGTACGAAAACAGGTTAAAACAACACAAGACTGAGGAGAAGCAACGTTTCTGAGGGCAGGTCACACCTAATTTGTGAAAAGTTCAGCCGAAAACGCAGTGTAACTAAACAAACGACACGTTTAATACCTTGACAACTGATCTCAGTGGGTTAGAAGATGTATGAATGTCGTACGAACGCCTGTGGTATTTCGCATTCAACCTGGCCCGCATATCCCTGCTGAAACTCCCTGGCAGCGAGTTTTCATGTTTTGTACGATAAATCTTCTTTATAAAATGGTTACAATTTCCTTTATAACCTCCAGCAAGATCTACCCCCCACCCCCAGGCATCTTCCATTGAATTTGTATTTAAAATTACCTTTCCTTTTCAAATAAATCTTTACATCACATCGCTATTGTGGAATCTATCCCTGAATGCTATTGCTATCTCCCACTCTTGTAATTTGCTGTCGAGGGCAGTCCGCCTATATTTCTAATATCTTAAGGCATTGCATATGTTGCGTTTAACAAATTCAGTCTCGGAACACGTTCAATTACAATTCGCTGCAAAAGAGCAAACGTGAAGCGATTCACGGCGAGGCTCTTCAGCAAGTACAACGTCAAGAAAAAGATTATCTTGAGGTGTCTATTTTTGAAGACTCGTTTCCATCGTCAGAGGAAGATATTTGAACTTCACTCATGACTTCTTCTTCATACAGTCGAGTGATACTATATGTAGTATGTACCTTGAGCAGTACCATAAATCTATCTTTTACTAAAGGGCTCTGTCGTCCTACTTTTACTAAAAAAAAGTTGCCTTGGAAATGACAGAATTGAGAATCAAGAAGGATTACCAGTGTAATGTTTTTCAGTGTGGCCATTTTTCTGTGTGACTCCATTGTTCGGAACACACTGGGAAACAGACTCACTGTTTCTCTGTGTGTCGCTCACTGTCAAGTCACACCTTATTCCGACAATCTATTGTGGTATCGCACTGGCACACAGGCCACACTGAAAAACGTTACACAGGCTTCACTTGATGACGATTTTGGCCATTTTGTCTTACTGAGGAGAAAACCTGAGAGCTTGGTAACAGCATGGACTTGAAAATACCAAGTAGTATTTTCAAGTCCATGCTGTTACCAAGCTCTCAGGTTTTCGGGCAAAAAACCCCCAGAACGGGCAGGTTTTTGGCATGTAAACATTGGGCGATTTGCGCGCCATTAACGGGGGAAGTAAAAGACCAAATTACAAGCTCGCGAATGATGTCCTTATGGAATTCACTGGACAAGAAAGTATAAAAAAATCGTCGTGGGCAGGTCACTCAAATTTACCCATATGGCCCTCTGTTAATGGCTCTCTCAAAGTTCGGACAGGTTGTGTATCTTGAAGCTATTCCTAAAGACATGAATCAGAGAAAATGTAATTACTGCATAAAAACGATTCTCCAAATAATTAATTCGACACTTTCTCTGACTTTAGGCAGGATGTGTCGGATTCCCTAACTCTGCGCCAGACTGTATCACTGGAAGCGACTCCAGAGGCGCGGGCCGTCTGCTACAAAACTTAAGGAATTATAGAAAGAAAAAAATGTCAGCCCCGTAGCATTCCGAAACCTAAAATAGCGAATCAATTATGAATAATATTACCGTCGCCAAAGGTAACAACTAACACTCCTGGTGGCAGGGTGCTCTCTCATTTTAAATTGACATAACCCGACGCCTTCAAATCTATATGGTTCTTTTTTCTTAAGTGAATGTCTGGCATGCTCCTCTCATCTGACACACCGCTTACGGCTGTTTTTCCGTCCCCCTAAATCATATGGTATGTGCAAATCATTTTTTATGCTCTTGGGGCATTCTGCACCGTTTCCACATGCTCCGGGGAAACACGATAAGCGAACAACCCAAACTGTTTTATTGCTGATGATAATGATGAACAGTTGCTGTCCTGGCCGAAGGCATCGGCAGAAATTGATTTATAACGGCCACAGTGTGATGTCTTGAAACAGAATCATGACAACATTTCAGAGTAGCTGATGCAACATCACAGTTTTTAGTGACCAAAACTCCAACAAGATTTCCTTTCGTCATACCAAGGGGTTTCAACGTATCAAATTTGACCTAATCACGAATTTGACATCCCCAGTGCATCCCCCCATTGCTTCCTATACACAACAAAGCCTGGCACACTGAAAAACACGATTTTCGTCAGCGACAGTCGGTCTCACAGGGGCCGTATTCTAGAAGCTTCGTTAAATGTAAGGTTTACCTTTAGCTATTTTTTGCAGGGTAGAATACAAAAGCTTAAAGTGGACATTAGAGTTAAGGAGGCTTCTGGAATACGTGCCTGGTATAACAAACAGTCACAAAACGTCCTGTATAAGTCCAAAGAAGATCATAACTTTCTTTTCCACCATTGCCTGTCAACCATTCACTCCCTGTGCAGTATAGCAAAGTCTGGCAGACTAAAAATACCATTTCGTCATCGACAGTCCTTCTGTAGGCACAAACACTCACAAACTTTACACAATCGTGGCACCATGTGATGAAGAGCATAGCTTTCCTGGCCAATGCATATCAACCATTCGCTCCCCACACCGCAGTAGCCGTGTCACACTGTGGCGACGTAGGCGGGCGAATCCCCGCGAACTGGAATGAAATGGTCCATGGACCGTGTACATACCTCTCTCTGTCATTACACTATTATGTCCAAAGGGGTGAGCACATGGTCCATGGACCATTTCATTCTAGTTCGCAGGGATTCGCCCGCCTAAGTCGCCACAGTATGACCTGGGCTACTGAGTGACCATTGTCGAAGGTGAGACAGGACAAAAGCACGGTCGGACAAACACAATGAAATTGACATGTCTGACGTCATTCGGGCGATTCGCTATTCGTCGGTCACAGTCGTTTCGTATGGACATGGTCAACACATTTCCAGTACTGGTCTGGATAGACCGAGGTTTTCTTGCCCAGTGCATGTCAACCATTCGCTCCCCATCCTGAAGAAATCAGGGCCCATACTCATAAAACCTTGCTAGCTTAGTTGGCTGCTAGTTGTGTGCACTGGCCTGTACAAACTAGGCACTTTAGCAGGCAACTAAGTCAAGCAAGGTTTTATGAATATGGGCCCAGGTCCTCCTAGCATCGCTCCCAAGCAAGACCGCATGCACGAGGATGGGAGCAATGCTAGGAGGACCTGACTTCTTCAGGATCGCTCCCTATTCGGAAGCAGAGCCTGATAAACCAACGATTTCGTCAGCGTCTGTCGTCGTTCTGAGGCATGGTCAACAATGTTTCCAGTAAAAGTCTTGGCACATCATGCTTTTCCATGTTTTCGATAAGGAAACCGAAGCTAATGTACGACCTACTCACTACTGGCGCCAGGGACCCTCCAGGCACTGTGCAACATGAGAGAGTTTAGAGGCAAGAAGGGCCAGATATGTCATGTCATTTTGTATACACCCCCAGGCACGATCACATGCCTTCCAGGGGACGTGATATGCAAATGAAGGAATCAGCGGTCGTGTCGTCTGATTGGGCGCCGGAGGGTGCACTCGTCGAGGAGCATGGCGATGCAAATAAGACATCTCATGTGCCCTGCAATGTCGAAGATCATTCACCGCGGTCTCTCTTACAAATCGGGTGACGATTTTTCGGCACATTTTTTTCGAAATAGGCCTACACTGAATGACTATGCCAGCCACAAGAGGATGTAGAGAATCACGAAGACGTGTAGCCCGTAGTTTGACAGAGACAGTGATACGATTGTTAAGAGCAGACGTGTCTCGGGCTCATTATCATAATTTATTCGATGTATCTGTGAGAAATCACGACTGATATCAGTAATGTGTTTGTCAGCAAAAACATTAATCCCTAGGTTCCACAGGAGACTTCCGTTTTTCTAAAAAAATGCTAATAATAATATTGTAAAACTCGATTCTCTGATTGTTCCTTCTGTCCCTTTACAGGAAATTTTTTGATCAAGTTTCTAAACAAGCCCGAGGCTTCCGTACAATAACAACGTAGCCCTTGTTCAGAAACGTTGATCAAAAATTTGACAGTATCATATGGAAAGGACTTATTATTTCGATTTTTTCTGATATTCTCAGGAATCTTATTCAGAACTACGTTCGGACTGCAGATCACTGTCGTTGAGAACACACTGAGAATACAGAGGAGTTGTATTGTAACATACCTATTGTGTTGGAAACATAATGAAGCCTAATGTCCCCTCTGGTAACTTGAAGTTTTTGAATAAGTTAGTCGTCCTTTTAGTTTCGTAACAGAAAAAAGGACACAGAACGCGAAAGGCAGACTTTGCAACTTGTGTTTACGCCCGGAAGATTCCCTTCACCACAAGGAAGCTGCACCAAGATGGCGGCCACGTCACCGCCTCCGACCATTGTTCGCTTTCTGCGCACCGTAATACCTTGTATCTTATACAACTACATATCCGTCTGCCGCGAGTCATCCACATCAGCAACATCACATACTAAATCGTATATGTCGAGTTTTTACTCATTGGTCGCCCTGAGGGCCGAATAGCATGTCTTCTAACAACATATCCCTTCGCTTCTTGATGAAAGTAAAACTTTCAGTTGCTTATCAGCCTCATTTTCTCCTGAACCTCCGGTTTTCTTGATTTTCCCCCCGCGGCTCCTGCGATAAATATGTCTGGTTATGCTGTGAATTCTTGTCTTCAGCGCAATACAATCCGAACCAGGGCCGCTGGCTAGTCAAAATTATATCTTCCACACACGGTGTGCTATCTTGACTCGCGGGCGTTCATTTAATGTTGCAGTATTATATGGGATCCCTGTCTACAACCAACACACAGATAATAATCAAGTTAATTTTGATGTAGCGAACAAGCACTGGCCGATCGCATATACTATGGACCTAAGGGTGAAATCTAACCTCCTTTTACGAGAGAACAGAAGGCTCGGATGAGCGGAGGCGAAAAAAAGGTCGTAGAGAATATCACTGATTAAGCAAAGGTACAACTCATAACCGAAGGGTTGGCGCATATTACTCGGATACTTTCCACTCTCCTTTTTTCAAATGGCAAGGAGAGCTCCGGGCAATTGCCGCCGCCATCTTGGTTACAATGATCCTAACATGACACGCCATGTTGGTAGCGCTGTGTGTGACTGAAAAGAAGACGGTGACAAAAGCAGCGGTAGAATTTCACAGAAGAAGTTCAATTAATTTCATTATCAATTTGCAAGGTTCCTTTTAAGATATTTTGATGATCCATAGTTGACAGAAATTCAGCACACGGCTTCATCTCTGCTGACCAGTAAACGTCCTGGGTGACTTCCAAAGAAAAGTCATTTGAGTCAGGATAAGACACTAATCAAGTCTGACACATAGCAATGATGCATTGATGATGGAAAACGGTGTAATACAAAGGTTTTGCCGTATTTGGTCATGCAAGAGGCTAAATGGCGATCAACCTCAGGTATAGACGAGGAGGAAAACGGATGGCTACGGCCTGGTTAGCGAGGTACTGGCGCACGGATCCGGTCCGTTTGCCCCTTTTCCCGGATACGACAACGCAAAAGTCCATTTGATCAATTTTTTACGGACCTGAATCATACAAAATCCCGCTTTTATATATCCTTCATCCGATTCTGGCGTTGCTCGGCCAAAAACAAAACGGAGGGTTTTCCGTACGGTGAAGGTAAACCTGGCTTCATTGGACCACACCGACAGGGGATGTTGATACCAAAGCACGAAGCGTCCTGCCCTTGGATTGGCTGACGCGATTTCAAGTGGCAATTTAGTAGAACCCTCATAAAAGGCCATCAGAAGGAAAACAAACAGAGAAATGGCAATTTCATGAAGAAAACGTGAGTTCCGGGTGAGTAGTCCCACGCCTCCACACCACTATCAGACCGACCCACCATCTAATTAACTCATACACCCCTGATGGCTGACTTGTGTCTTCCATACAATCAATTAAAACTTCAATCCTTAAATTCAACATTAGATTTCACGGGCTGTCAGCTGCCTTGTCGGTGAACTCACCCCGTCGTCAACCGGAGCCTGAAACTCCAGGGCAGGACGACAAAATTCACACGATCCTAGAATTATTGTATTATAAGTACATTTTGTCTGCTCAAATGAACTCGAATAGGACATCTTTGGCCTAACAGGGTTTGCGGCGATATGGTCCAGTCTCGCCGTTGGCTTCCAGTCCGGACCAGGTGGCCGGGTTAAGACACCTCCCCCCGATGAAACAACCCTTTGTGGTCTATAGTTTCTGAGCCGCTTTGTCTTAAGGCCTGTCTACACGATCATACATTTGTTCAAAACATCATCAAACATTTGTGTGATGATGTTCATGGACAGATATTTGATTGTGTAGGCTGTTTTCCCAACAAACTTGAACAGCAACCAACATGTATGATGATGTTCAAATTTGTGTGATGATGTTCAGGACAAAATGTATGATCGTGTGGACTGTTTTCCCAACAAACCTGAACATGTTTGATGATGTTCAAATTTTTAGCTGCATGTTTCATCTTGCCAATGCAAAACATCCCCAAAAAAAATGTGTGATGATGTTCATGGACAAATGTGTGATCGTGTGGACGGTTTTCCCAACAAACTTGAACAGCATCCAACATTATCCTTTCTCCATCATACTTCATCATACAAAGTCCATGAATGTTGGACTGTAGATCGAAATCCACAACAAACTTGAACATCATCATGCAAGTGTATGATGCTGTTTTGAACAATGTATGATGATGTTCAAAATTTTAGCTGCATTGTCACAAGACAGAAATCGACACACAAGCCTGGACATCATCATACAAATGTATGATGATGTTTTGAACAAATGTATGATCGTGTAGACAGGCCTTAAAGCCTTCGGGCAGTGCCTGTTACTCCTGGAACGTATTGGAGCTAGTTCGGTTACTGGTCACCGATCCACAGCTCCTGGTATGGCGCAGGCCACGCCCAACTTGCATAACATTAGCCAAAAAATAAACTACAGAAATGCAGTTTTAGTTTTTTCCCAGTTTTGCGAGGCGCACTCTCTGGTGATGGATTTCATACATTTCGTGTCCTGCTACATATAGAAAGTACTAAAAGATTCAGAAAGTGCTCAGCAGCAAAAATATTGCACACCATTTCTCTCGACTACTCGTGCAGGTTCCAGGAGTGAGAAACCTCATAAGAACGCCAGAACCACAAGGCTGAGTTCACATAGAGGTATACGGTATACGGATACGCCGGCGAACAAAGGTTTCATGGTCATGAATCCTTTATTAGGCCATTGTGCGCCAGTGTGTTCGTATACCGTATACCTCAATGTGAACTCAGCATCACGAAGTCTCAGCTCGGCCCTTCCCCCATCAAAAATATCGCCCGCCGCCTAATTGAATTGTATAGTCACGTGTCATCTCATATTAATCAATCATGTCGCCATTGTTTTCTGTCAGATTTTATTGACCCCCAGTATCTGTGATAGCGACACACAATTTAGCACCATTAAAGGGCCAATCAATCAAGAATTAAACTCGCCTTTGTGGCTTCACCTTTATAATTCACACCTAATATATCTTAATTTGTTTACCGATACATTTACAGGTGTTTATTTCTGGTAACTCTGCTATGGTTTAACCTTTCAGTGCATTTTCCATAGCCTTTCGTGCTATCAACATCGGAAAACCCGGGTTACCATTTTTGCGATAAATCGGCACAACGAAATCCAACTCTCATTCGAACCGTGAAAATGACGATACATGTAGTTGGTATCTCCAAGGAATCGGAGCAGGATCGAATAAGAACGATCCTAAAACAAACTCGGAACTTGGGAGTGAGTGCAAAGACATCAAAGCTAGGCATGCGACCGCAAACTCGATGAGCGCTGTCACTCCAGACTCTACCATCAAAATAGAAGGCAAACAGACCTCATTCCGACCCTCCGTCTTGAAAGCCAAGGGATGCTCCAGTGGGTTTCAAGAAAAAATCAGAAAGCCAAGGGATGCTCAAGTGGGCTTTCAAGAAAAATCAGAAAGCCAAGGGATGATCAAGTGGGCTTTCAAGAAAAACCAGAAAGCCAAGGGATGCTTGTGGGTTTCAAGAAAATCAGAAAGCCAAGGGATGCTTAAGTGGGCTTTCAAGAAAAACAGAAAGCCATGCTTTCTTGCCACGGGTTGTGAAATCTTGCTAACAGGAAGCAACATCAATACTGCGTCAAATGGTGTCCGAGTTGAGTCAACTGTTGGACATGTTGTATGTCGCTTGATTTAAGAAACAGCGAGGTGGTTTCGCCGATAAAACAGAAAGCCCACCGTATCTTTAGGCCAAAACTTCCCTTTCATCGCCTACAAAATGCTCCATACCCTACACTGCGTTACTTACTCGCCTAACCCATGTACGGGCCCCGCCCCACACTCCCCGCCGCCTTTACCAACCCAGACTGTCAAATGGCCCATCACGGCCACATTCATCCCGCTGCGCTGCTTAACCAGAGCCTTGATAACCCATCATCCTGCCACGGTTTGTTCGTCACCATCTTTGGTCTCGAGATAATGGCTGTAAAGAATGCCAGCCCATCATGTATTCAGCCTCTTGAGTCGATCACTTTACTCCAAGCTCCTCAATTCAATGCCCTATTCAGTCATTCTCTTTGAGAGGTTGTTTGCATAGCGTCTAAATGCATGTATTAGTTAACAATGATGTTTGCAGTAGATGCTACTCCCGCCAATGATATGTGGTAAACGTTGTAGAGACGGCTGCCATATCGCATTTTAACGCTTTTCTTGCGTTTTCAGCAAAGGACGATTCCCACATGAAATTTCTAGGACTTCTGCTCTGCTGTCAAAGCAGACAGGTCCCCATCCTGGGACCCCAATTGGCTACGTCATAAGACTACGAGCATAGTCTTAGGGCGGAGCGATGTCACAACCCTTGGTAGTCGTGCAAGACGGCAGATCCAATAACACAAGCAGCTGAATCCACGTTTCAATGCCCTCAACAAACTAGAAGTAAATATCTATCCATTCAACGTAAATGTTTCGATATCAACCTATTTCATAGACCTATTATATACCACTGCACTGAACAAAAGAACCGAAAACCTTATCCTCCAATTATCTGCTTTTGGGCCACAGCCATTGTTTCGTCATCGGCTTAATCCAAAAGTTACATCCCCATTGGGTATTTAGCCAACAACGGCCACCCTGGAGACCAATCACAACACTTGTTACTTTTGAAGTGACCAATCACATCACTCGGTTTTGGTAGCTTCCTTTTCCACGAGTGGCAGTCCTTTGAATACTTGAAAAGCAATTTTTTATACATTTATTCAATTATAGGCCTACGTAAAATACAATGTATCGTTTTGCTTGAACGCCTTTTCGCACACCCTCAACGCACATCTACCCAAAGAAGATAATTTCGTATCATTTCAAATAGCTTCGTAACGCCTTGAGCCACCAAAGCTCGCAATTTGTGAAATGTTATGAAGGAATCTTGATTTCGAATAATGCTGCCTAATTTTGGATGATTTCTCTTGCAATGCTCGGAGCTATTTTGATTGGTCCCCTGAAAGTTGCCCCAAGCAGAGTTTGCCTCGCACCCGAGGAAATGCAGCGTGGCCATATTGATTTTTTAACTTACTTGTATGATAATGCAGGCACGTAAATATTGGGATTGCTTGACAGAATTCACTGAATTTTCCCCGGGGCTATCGGAATATTAATGCCGTTGGGTATAAAGTAGCGAAGAAATTATTCCCTTCGCTGCCTTTCAAGATTTTGCTGTTGATAGACCTTGTTCATATACACAGAAACCCAATACCAGGTTGACCACAGTTGTGTAATGCCCATTACATAATAATCAGATTGGGTATGTTGGGCCTTCTGGCTGTCGGCCTGCTTTAGTAAAACGGGTACTACAGAAAGAACAATCAACACTATCTAACATAAACAGTACATGTACGTAGGAAAGACAGAATGATAGGAAGACGGATCACGCTTTCTACTCCTTCTCATGCGCACGAGCTGATCAGAATTTTTACCAAGTAGGCCTTTCCAGGCAACGCCCTTTGGGCCTAGGAGCTGACATCAGCGACTTCAAGATTATCTGCGGCTACAGCCGGAGGCAAGACCAGGGAAAGCGTTGGTCCAGGTTCCGATACGTTTTCCTCAAAATAACCACCATTAAATGGAAACTTTTTGCTATTGGTTGCAGTTCTTTCGTCATGAATTTGTATTACACGTATCAAATGACTTTTGATCATTCATATCCATACTTTAATCAGCACGTGAATCCGATTCATACCTATATCTAAATCCGTACGTCAAAGCTAGAAGAGCCAGATCGGATGATCAATGCATTCCCTATATAGTAACACGTCAGTAGTTTTTCTATGGGTGTAGATCAACTGTGACGCCCTCCGGCGTGCACCGACTGGTCAAAACTGCAAATTTACCCCTTCCTGGCGTTCGTGACAAGGAGAATTCGGGCAACAGGCCCAGAATTTAGTCTGGGTCACTTGCCCTCCCCCCAAATGACGGGGTTGCGATACGAGTATGCATTTCGTACGCCAGGAATATTTTCGACGTATTCTGGCCACCAGAGGGTCTTCGCACGATATGATGACGTCAGCACAGTCTCGTACCCATGTCCCATTCGCTCATTGGCTGCTCTAATGACTTTTGACCAATCGCGTGTCTTGGTCACTGTTCTGTCCTGCGTGGTAAAATGGCTCAGGCCACAGTTGGACTAGGACGAACTCTAATTCATTATCAACACCCAGAACCTGTGTAACCGGAATATAGTTCTCGCTGGTCAAATTTTTCTGAAAATCCACGTCGTTATCAACGAAAAAACAGTCAAGTGGTTTTATGATAAAAATTCGTGAATTCCAAAAGTCATTCCTGACAGTCATAAATACTCGCCAGTTAGAATCTCACCCCTCGGGTAACATGGCATATACTAGGCCAAGCTTTCAGGAGAAAAACCGTTCTGGATGTCAGAGGAGTGTTTGGATTACGGCGTCACGAGAACTATCGCCTGGAGCCATGGTATCATGGCATTCTGGCACTTGCAGGCATATTGGAATAGCTATTTAACACTCAATACGATACAGGGACTGCCACGTCGCTGGAATGAGAGATAAATTGAACTGAGTTGCTGTTGTTTCAGAAAAAATAGTCAGTTGTCTTTTGCGTCCTTGGACAGAACAATTGAATCTCCAGGCGGACGTAGGCCTACATGAATAAAACGGTATCATCACCGAATGATGACTTTTAGCCATCCTCCCACCACAGGGTTTTTACCTCGCTCCTCTTCACCCACTCACACAGGTGTATGAAGAGGAACGAGACCAAAGCCCTGCTGTGGGTGGATGACTTTCAGCACACCAATCGTGACAGAATCCTGAAAGCACCTTTCACCTCCGATCAGACCAATAGACGTTTCTCCACAAGTTTTGGCTTCTCCAAGCTAGCCATTCGGCACTCATGCCGAACTAGCGTCGGTTTTCGTCAGTCCCATAGCTAACTTCACGAAATGCGGCGGCGAGTTCGAACACCAGGTGTGCCCTGAATGATCGGAACGATGAACAAGTCCCGTCCGTTGCGTTCAGCGACAACCAGATTTTCCACTGGAGTAGATGACTACTGGGAACACACCAGGCTTTCCAAATGGGTGAATACTAGGCCCGACTCCGAGGCACTATTATTTACCAAAACGTCTTCACGCAACTGTGGGGCTCGCTCAGGGCTGTTTTTCTATTGCTCGTGGTAACGGAGTTGAAGGTTCAACTGACTTCAGGCTTTGATATATCGTGAGACATTGTATTTGGTCTGTGAAATACATAATAGGGGTAGACGCCTGGGCTTGGAGCTATTTGCAGGTTTACCCGTCCATAAATAATTGATTTTCTTCATATTTATACGACAGAAGAATAATTTTCCAAATGACGTAAACGACTTTCTGAACGGAGGGCAGCTGGAATGCTCAAGTCATCCTGCCCGAATGAGTGTAACATTCCAAGCCTTAGGGTAGGATTGGGGCGTTTTAAACAATCCACTACGTCATGAGAAGGCAACTATTACAAAAAAATGGTTGGAAATGTTAGCGAAAGATCCTCGGGCGTCACTTTGGCATGGGGTACACAAGTATACGCTTTGTACATTTGGAGAAAAACAGTTCTTTGCTCGATTTCCATTTCTCAATAAATCCAAGTTGTGACAATCGTACGTTATGCATATTTGCACGGAAGTGTTAAGTACATTAGTCAGGTTTTGACAGGGTGCAACGAGTGTTTGCCCAGTTAAATGAACTGTGATATATTATGGTTAGTTGATAGCTCGCGGTTTGCAAGCGGAACAACACGACGCAACTGAAAGCAACACGTCTTGACGAAGACGAGGGAGGAGAGGATAGCGGGGTCAGTTTCTTCTGTTGATGATGATCGGCATTACTGACTAACAGCAGGCTGTTGATATCTTCGAATCGAAGTCCTGATACCGACGCTTTTGATATGATAATTGTTGGAGGAGCTGGATCCCAGTGACAAAGCCAGGTCTCTGTGACCTAACTGCGGTTTTGGTGTATGATCATACGTATGATTTGCCGCCTTCTTCATTCTCAGTATGGAAATATCCTGGCTCGGTTCGCTGATTCAGTTTGAGAGGGCGATTCCATTCCCCTAAAAGCTGAAGATCTCAGAAGTTACAAAACGGCGTAACTCCAAGATGGCTGCCCCTTGTCATCCATACATCACCATTCTGCATAATGCATCGTGTAGAAATCGCTAACCTCTTCCTACACTCTGCAGCAAGCAACCAGGATTCCGTGTTCAGCGCTTTGGGATTTTCTCGTGCGACCAATCAGAAGCCTCGGTTCTCATGCGGTAATTTATTCAATACGAGTACGCCGTTCAACTTCGTAGCGGACAACACTGACCTGCTGGCACATAATTGACTTCCCACTGCCAGTCCTACAACAGAATAACAAATAGTCTCCATCGAATATTGCCTTCGCGGCTTCTTTTTGAGTACTTGTAAGTCCTTGCACGTAGACTTTGCATTCGAATAAAGTTTCATCGAGCCCGCCATCTTGTCATCATACCCGAGCTGCTCTGCCGTGATTGGTTGCTATTTCTGGGACGG
>NMRB01002366.1:85613-97149 GCA_002633025.1 Notospermus geniculatus
AGAACAGCAGGTTAAGAGGGAAAAATTAAGGATTCAAGCCGGTGAACCGAGTGCTGATCCTGAACGAATGTTATTATCTCATTGTGCTTTTTGTCTCATTTACCTAATAATTCAGACAAAAACACTCAATAAAAGTTGAGCTTCTGCCCATAGGCTTGAAACCGAAAGGCCAGACCAGATGTCATTAGGTAAGGGACACATCCACACAGGATATCAAGTTACCAAGCGATCATGATACCTTGACCTTGAAACGCACCAAGGACAAAACGAGAAGGGGTCAAGTTTCTTTTTCTGCGCCAGAAGGTGGTGACAGGCTTGAAAACTCGCTCATGTGGATTAATTCTAAAAGCCACTTTTCAATCCAAGCGATATCTATGGATCAAGAACAACGTGCATGAAAGTGAAAGAGGCCTCAGGCACAACGGTCTTTTGAGCCCTTAGGAATGAATCTCAGCTTCTTAAAACACTTTCTTAATTCTGCAAGAAGACAAACCAAGTGGGAAAGTGATTCAGATATGGTGTTGGTTTCTATCGAAAAATCCGATAGTAAAATCCGATAGTAGTAAGGTTTTATGAACATGGACCCAGATTCCTAACGAATGATTTTAACTTCACTGTCCTCTTTTTACTTATTTCTAATACATCACTGACTTCAAGTTCTCTATTGCATTGTCGAGTTACATGTAAGCTTACATGTATAAGTTTACATTTGCTGATTTCAAGTCCTACACGGACTTCAAGTTGTGTATTTCATTGGGGAGTACAAGTTGAATTGCCGATTTCAATGTTAGAACTTGAATCCTGCGATATTTTTGGTAACTGCGGACACATTACAATGATTTCAAAGGGCATGTTCTTTTTCGGAACATTTTTCCCAACTAATTTTTCATTTAGTTGCAGGTGTTTGATTTTCATGATAACTTCAGGTATTGTACTTTATAATGTGAACTACATAATCATGAAAGAAAAATGTGACATTAGTTTCATTAATTAGGAAAACAAAGAGCATTTGAAAAATGTCCGAAATCGGCATGAAAACAGTGAAATTATTCCCTAATGTTTGTTGTACTGGGAGAGTAATGTATTATTTATCATTCATCATAAAATCATTACTAAAGATATTGGTTTTGCTGAAATATTTGCATAAAATGTGTGATTTTCTTCATTTCTGGGGCCCTATTTATGTGGGGGGAGAACAGAACAGCACATCTAGGCCTGTCAGATTTGAATGGGATGCTGTGGTAAAGATTATGATCAATATCAGTTAAACATGCATAATCAACCATGACATGTGGGTAGGCTTATGTGATCGGTGGGACGTCAAATTCAAGTTCCCCTTTTATGACCTTACGCAACACCAACAAACCAATCATCACTGATATTGACAATAATCTTTACCACAGCATTCCATTCAAATCTGACGGGCCTAGATGTGCTGTTCTGTTCTCCCCCCACATAAATAGGGGCCCAGAAATGAAGAAAATCACGCATTTTTTGCAAATATTTCAGCAAAACCAATATGTTTAGTAATGATTTTATGATGAATGATAAATAATACCATTACTCTCCCAGTACAACAAACATTAGGGAATAGTTTCACTGTTTTCATGCTGATTTCGGACATTTTGCAAATGCTCTTTGTTTTCCTAATTAATGAAACTAATGTCACATTTTTCTTTCATGATTATGTAGTTCACATTATAAAGTATTATACCTGAAGTTATCATGAAAATCAAACAACTGCAACTAAATGAAAAATTAGTTGGGAAAAATGTTCCGAAAAAGAACATGCCCTTTTACAATAAAAACGGCTTTGTGATTTGACAATATCAGCATTCCTCTTCTTAATGTTTTTTTCTTTGTTCTTTCCTGGAGTTACGTCAGATTTGACAACATGAAAAAACCTTCTCTTTAATTCCATCGTTTTTTTACTTCCTTTAATACTATGATAGATCAAGGTTGGGCTATTAACACATGCCTAAACATTCCATAATAAGCAACCACGTATTTGACAAGCCCTACAGATAATGGAAATAAAAATCTCCATCCTGACAACACCTTTTCAACAAATCAGGGTTTTAGCAAATAATGCAATAGATTTGAAAGCCGTATATGATTTCATCATTGGAGTTCGTTTCAATTAAATTGGCTGGAAATACAATTTTGGTTTTCGCATGTTCGTGCAGATAATGTACGTTTGACATTTACGTACCTGGGGTGAAAGAAAATCCAGGCATTTTTCCCCACGGGTTCGTTTTATGATTCATGTTTACATCGTCATTAGAAAGGCCTAATGCATGCCGGAGGCTAGGCCCAAGGATACAGTTCAGGCCTAAATAATTGGAATATTCATGAAAGAACATAGGCCTGCAGCATACATAACCCATAGAAATGGCTAAGTCTGAAAGGAGCCGAGCGCAGCGTATTGTTGTGTATAATAGAATGCACGGATTCAATCTATATATGGAAAACCTTTAAATTAATCAACTTGTTCAGCTCAACATTGTATTGCTGTTTTGCGTGGTTTCACAGCCTGGTCTCATACTGGACTTACTAAGTATTTTGAACATCCTCAAAATAAGCATGTTCATTGTTGGAACTTCTTAGGTACACAAAGCTGTATTTATTGTAATATCGAATTTCCATTCAGAAACAGATAGAAGCCAATACAAATGGCCACAAACCATGAAAAAAAACGACCGAGTTATTTTCTTCCATTGCCGTCAACTTGTCCGCAGTATTTCACAATTTACAAATTTTGCAACGATTATATAGAGTTGGGTGTTGGCCGCCAAACACGTTGACACAATTAATGAATAGGACAGTAAGCCATGGTGCCTTGTACCTTGTTCCTTTGCAAGGGCAAGTAAAATACCCCATCCAAGTGAGGAACACGAGTAACTTGTGATGGCCTCTTCCGTAGTTATCAGGGCCAATAATGCTACGGCTTCGGCCCTTAAGGAAAATCTAATACAAATACAATCAATGAAGGGTGGACTAGAAACATGACAAAGGCTAGTCCCTCAACGGCAGTAAGATGTTCACTACTCCCCCAATATCCCTAGATTGAAATTCACCATTCCCTCCACTTCAACAAAGAAAGAGACCACATTGCATCCACATCAGACAACAACAACGACAACGAAAGCCCCGTGGATTGAATCATCGGAGTCTGAACCCAACTAGAGAAGACTGTCAACATGGGTCCTACACCACGTTTGTCATTCGACTCGAGACCTTACATTTATTTTCGTCAGTTCAAGAAATCGCACGGCTGAAACGCCCCGTTCCTTTATAAATGGCGGCGGCATTAAGGTAGTTACGTAATAACCTGCCGACCCTAATAAAACATAGCCCCGTTCTATCAAATAGACTGGCGAAAATATTGGCCATAGACCAGTTCGTTTGAGTTATTTCGCGTTCGAAAAAAGGGATGATTTTGACAACAACGACAACTGGGTATACCTCTGGGATCTCTTCTACACATAGCGCCTGAGGAAGACCCTGATTGGGGTCGAAAATTTGCGATTTATTTTGTACGGTGTGTCGTTTTTGTGCTGTTTTTTGGATACCTGGTTTGCCCATTACATGATAATCAGATTTGATTTCGTTTTCTGGGCATGTTCGGTCCTTCTAAAATGAAACTCAAAGAAAATTTCGTCCTTCTGGTGTTCCGTAAATGATTCTCAGCCCCGTAGAGACGACATCATTCTCAGTTCGTACCATCGGTATACGAATCTGCACCTGGCGAGTCGTTTTTCGTGACTGCACTATAACCCTTTGCGATAATTTGGTAGCCGATTAGAGCTGAACTGATGATCTTGGCAACTGAATGTCATAATGCCACTGCCATTACGAATGTCTGTGAACCACCCACCTGACAATGCCCAAAGGTTCTGTTTGCATAAGGGTTTGCATAATACACATCACGGCACAGAGGGCACTCATAAATAGATGATAAAATATTAGACTGGGTATGACACATTCGTTTATGGCCATCACTGGATGCTGGGGCATATCCTCCGGCTGCGGAGACAAGATCAAAAATATTTATCCATCACTTCTATTTCTGAGTGAAAAACAGCCTAAATCGTTTCCCCACACGGGAAGTTTGCCGGATTTTAATGTAAATGAGGCTTATGATGATCCTAGAACGCCAGGTCGGGTGAAGAAGTGGCAAATCTATTAGCGTTACGAGTCTCGAAGCTCTAGAGGAAAGTTTATGGTTTAGAGTCTTGGAGCTCTAGAGGAAAGTTCGCGCCTCGGAGCTCTGGAGAAGAGTTTACGGTTTACGAGTCCAGGAGCTCCTGAGGAGAGTTTATGGTTTACGAGTTTCGAGACCTGGCTAGCGCCTAGCTCCAACATTATCATATCCAAAGCGTCAGTCTCAGGACTTCGATTCGAAGATATCAACAGCCTGCTGTGTGGTCAGCAATGCCGACCATCACCAATAGGAGAAGCATGTATAGTGCCACGGACAAATTCTAATCCTAGTTTGTATGTACCCAGCACGACTTTTTTCCATGTGCAAGTAGAATTCTAGGGAGAGGTGTACACCAGCAAACGATGCACTACATGAACGACGCATGGATCCAAATTTGGGTCTATGGTTGAGTCCCCAGGACCCTTTCCAGCCCTGCATGTGGGTCTACTGTGAATAATGACACCCGCCTAAACCCTTTGGCAGTCACGTCACTTTAGGTTAAAATACCAAAATACTTCACGTCAAATTCGTCACAATTTCTTCTCGATTCAAAGGGTAAAGTTTCAAATGCAAACATCGTAAATTGAAATGCAGATCTGACAAGTGGCTGAATAATGAAAAATGGTAATGAGTCCGTCTCAATGGTATCATTTTAATTCATCAGCGGTCAGGAATTTACATTTTATTTTATTGAAAAGCATTTTGGTGTGTTTATTTTCCGTCGCTGTCACGCTCGAAAATCAGTGTTGCAGATTTTCGTGGTGATTTCGATGGGGAAATTTAATGTTGGCAAGCTGCACCCTACTATAGAAGGTGATACACACACCAAAATCGCAGTTGTAAGGCCACAGAGGTCTGGTATTGCCGGGGTCCAGCTTCTCCTGTTGTGATGGTCGGCATTGCTGACCACACAGCAGGCTGTTGATATCTTCGAATCGAAGTCCTTACACTCTGATACTTTTGATATGATATTGTTGAAGGAGCTACAGATCTAGTGACAAAGCCAGGTCTCTGACCTTACAACTATTGGTGTAACTTCTGTGAATGATCTTCGGCAAGAATGAGTAAACAGCCTGGATACCCAAGCGAAGCACACCTGGATTGGTACACCACGATCGTTACCAGGTCTAGACAGTTACATTCGCATCAGGAAAATATTTACAAAGCAAACGAAAATTCTCCAGGATCAGAGAAGAAGAACTTCTTACCGGTGCTCTCTGATAATATGGATCAAAGAAACAAGCTGCCAACAAGCTAACTTTACATTCCAGGTGAATGTTTCACTAAGTAGTACCCACGTTTAGTCAGTCGTAACTTGCATCCGTCGTTTTTAGGTGCTACGTAAATTTCTTACGTGTTGTTGCAATCCTTGGTCCATACGAACGTTTCACGCCACGTGTTTTAAGATATTTAGAGGGAGTGGACGTTTTTACTGGTTTTGTCACGTTATCCATCCTTTGAGAAAATCTTGAAACACGCGGCGTGAAATGTTCATGTGGACCCTGGCTTCAAGTCATTACACGATCGTTAAAACTGAGAGAGTTGAGTAGGCTATCATGCTAAAAGCCAAAATATTCTAAAACCGGTAGGCTTCCGTTATTGCCTATCACCTAAAGACCAACATTAGTTTTTGCTATTGCCTCAACCGTCATCAACATCCAATGAAACTTCGTCAGCAAAATATCAAGAAAGGAACAAAATTACATGCAATGGTCTTCGCAACAAAGTTGTGCCCTTTTACCCCCGGCCTTTTACCGACCTGAAGCTAGCTAGCTAAGCGTGCTACGTTCGCTTCAAACGAGTCCACCATGTTCTGTGATGTTTAAAATTATGATTGAATGTCACGGATATGTCAATCCTGCATTTTGTGTGAATTAAAATAAAAAGAATCACAGACTTGGTGAGTTTACATGCGACATTTTCCCTCTCGTACTTCGTGAACCACATACGGCAGAGTAGAAATCAATGAAACAGAAACCGATACATGTCATAAATACATAAACAGCTGATGTCGACAGAAACCAGACTGATGTGACCAGGGCCTAGCGTGGGCAGGACAATCTCTTACCATGGAGGCAGAATTTTCAAAAATACGTAAATGCAGAAATTTAACGTTTTTCCATTCTTCTTCAGAAATGTAAGATTTCTGAAGAAGTATACATTTCTGAAGAAGAACGAAAGTACACTTCTGAAGTACATTTCTGAAGAAGAACGGAAAACGTTCGATATGTCTTTATATGTGGAAAACGTTGTACAGACCCTGGTATCGGTGATAAAAACGTTGTTACCGGTGCTGGCACATGTCATGACCGGAGGTGTGTCGGTGATCGCTACTTTTATATTTCTGAATTTACGTATTTTTGGAACTTCTGGCCACGAGTGGACATATACAATTTGGCAACAATCTCTGGGTGACAAATTGTCAATGTGACACAGAAGATGGCTGCATGGGGCAAGTATATATAATTTCTGCAACGAATCCCCGAACGAATCTTGGAAAAATCGATGTGTTGGCAAATACACAGTATGCAATAAGGCGACTTCAACTCAAAGCAGGTCAGCACTGGCTCTCTAGTTCGAGCTTTGCCAAGGAACAAAATAAATGCGAGAAAGGAAGTCAATCTCTGAATCGTAATGACAGACACCATTACTACGGGCATTACTATCACAACGGAAACGAACCACAATGTGCTCCCCAAAGTCTTTGTTGAAGATGGGGTAGGAATAATTGGCAAAAAAGCTATAAACAGCCATTAAACATCCTGGGAATGCAAACAATGGTGCTGGAAATGGGAAGTAAAAACCCAACTTCAAATGGTTTGTTTAAACAGCAAAAAAGGTAACAAGGATATGTTACGCAATTTCATTCAAGTCTGAGTGGACACAATTTGGTTACCACGACAGCCATGATACTCGCGAGTAGGCATGGTATCGGCTGGCGCTGGATACAAGTAGGTTTTTCTTTCCTGTACCCTTTTGCTCGTTTCAGATTCCAATAGCTAAGGTTTCTTTCGTAGGTTAAGTCGATGCCGTTCGAAATATTGCCATGGCTCTAGCTAAATGGCCGGTGGTTAAGATCAAACTGAGCTCTCGTTTCTACGTCAATTGGATGACCTGCTGGGCAGGAGAAAATGAAACTTTTACATTAAATGCAACAAATCTAATAAAAAAAGAGATATAACGGCTGTTATTGTTAGGAATGCTTCAAAATACCTACAGGTACACTGTTAAAAATGCTGACAGCACTTTGCTGGCAGCAGAGTAACACAGCACTTTTCTGTATTTTGACAGCAAAATTGTATAAATTCTACAACAAATGCTGTATTTAAAACTGAGAAACTGTAATCTGGCTGTTAAATTCCAGTGAAAAAAACAGCAGTTTGCAGTGATATGAATTTTACAGCAACCTTGCAGTGAAAATTCTGCTGTAAATTTACGGATATTTTTAACAAAAATGAGTGTACAGCTACACGGTAAGCTGATGTGATTATTTTCAATGTGTAAGTACAAATTTTGCAAAGAAGTTAAAATCTTTTTAATCGAATGCAAAAAAATGACTCTATGAAAATGATATGTAACTATAGGGATAAGAAGTAATTAACACATAGAACATATCGTAATGGTAAACATGCATGAAGAGCAATTCATTACTCATACGGACTCATTATCATAGCGTACTCACATGTCTCACTGGGTGCTTTCAGGTCCACCATGTCCGAAGTATTGCCGTGCATTGCAACGATGAATCAGAAATTTTACACAGAAAAATGGAAGAATTGACAGAAATCGTCAAAAAACTTGAAAGATTTCACGAATCCTTGAAAGAGTTTGATAGATTTTGGACTCCGTGAACGAATGTCGCTCCGCCTCTGTCGTGTGAACTGCTCAAACGCCCCACGAATAATGAATGCGACGCCACACAATGCTCTACACCACCACCAAGCGATATTGCCTCGCCGAAAACCTCACATGCCTCTTCTCAATGATTTCTGCAGGGACTTGGTTAGTACTTAGATCACCCGAGGGACTAGAATATGATTAACACCACGTACTATTACTATATCAACGAACCGGCGCCACGACGAAGAGACGACGGGAAATCCAGCTGATGAAACAACGACTATTTATACATACAAAGCGACGAAATAAAATACGGGAGATTTGTTGAACTTACCCCGAAAATCAAACCAAGCCCGGGTATCACGATGCTCCTCCCTACACGACTTGAATATATACTCTCTACCAAGAGCGGCCGATTCCACGCGGCTGTTTATAATCTTACTAAGCCAGGTTGGCGTCGCAGAGGGTTTTGACTTCCGGGTAATGCCCTCGGGCAATTTTGTTTTTCGCGCGAGATCCCGTTTCCATGGCGACGCATGTAGGTATGAACGCTCCGTTTTGAAGCGGTATTCTTTGGAAGTTATATCCTTAAGAACTACGTTCCAATCTGGAGCCACTTAGGCCTATTTCCCTCTTACTATTTTATCAACAATGTCACTGCTCACGTTATCTTGACCATTGTGATACCGCCGATAGGGGGCAGTAGCGTACACGCCCATGTCGTTTGATCACAAATGCTCCTTTCATCTCAACAGAAATCAATACAAACCATAATCAATAGCTTGAAATGGAGACTTCCCCACTCGTCTTTTCCGTGGCTTAGATAAGCATGTGGGCTGAACGGTCTAGACAACTGGATCGGTCACCTTGGTGGTGAGGCTGCATCTGGGAGCGGATATTTTGACCTCGGAAAGAATCGTTAAGTTCGTTGGAAAAGGGCCTATTTCCTTTGAATAGGAACATTCCATATATGGCTTGAAAAGGGCCTATTTTCATCTGAATAGGAACACTTTGTATATTTTCCTCTGAATAGGAACATTTTGTATGTGGCTGGAAAAGGGCCTACTTTCCTTGAATAGGAACATTTCGCTGACGGCTGAAAAAGGACCTATTTCCTTTGAATAGGAACATTTCGCTGATATATTTTCTTTTGAATAGGAACATTTCGTATATGGCTGGAAAAGGGCCTACTTTTGAAGGGAAAATTTCGTATGTGGTGGAAAAGGGCCTATTTCTTTGTTATGTAACGAAATCTTAATTTTCTAACGTTGTCTGCACAATCGTGCGAACAGAAAATGTGTCGGTACTACCAGAGAACGAACTGTATTCATAATACTGCTGGGGAGAATGGTTTTTAATCTGGAAGAACTGACATTACCCGCCGTGCTGTTAGAGAAAACAGGGGCCAAGAGCGAGTGCAGTCCAGTTTATTTCAGACTGGTATCTTTAGGCCTACACCCATGCATGTTATTATTTGTCGCTATTGAAATCCTAGTTTTTAGATCATGTCAATGAACCTATTTAGATGTGGAATGCAAGCATACAAGAAGCATTTTTTGTTGCCCCCTGGCGCAGCGCACTGCGAACCAGATAATCATGTAACAGATAAGCTATATCGCCAATTTGAGGAACTGTGAACGCCCTGACCAGATATCTGCGAAGTTTTGCCATGTGAGCCCTTGAGCAAACTGAAAGTTACTGTTAAAAATGACACAGTGGTTCTGTAACTTCAAACTTTGGTAGTTAAACCTTTAAGAAAAAGGTCTATAACGATACCGGTCTTCTTGCTTTTCTGCAGGGCGTATTCTGTTTGTGACACAAGTCCGCTGGTTATGGCATTACACACTGCCATTCCTAATCCCTATTACGATTGGTGAAAAACATACCAGCATTTACTTCCAAAAGTAATTTGCAATGCCCAAGGCTTTGCCAAGGGTCTGAACACAATTATACTTCATTGCTCTACAATCCTCGATATTGGTACGGATAAAGACGGCCCAGGTGATATTTCAGTCTTATCCAAGATGCTGTAGCTTGTAAATGATGTTTTGTACACCCTCAGCTGAAAATGGCAATGATGTTAGTCAAGCCGGAGCTAAGCCGGCAACTGAGGCCAATATGGGGAAACTGAGGCCAAGGTGTCGGAATCTGTGACCACTCAAACGCGGTTTAGCTAAGAGTATTTGTTTACCCAACATCTCCACTCCATCCCCATCCAACTGACTAGGCCTACCATACACCACAGCGATCGACGCTTAACGATAATAGGGAGTTTAAGAAGTCAAACGATAAACGTAACTTTACGACAACGTTATTTTTTGTACCGAAAATGCAATGTATAATCTGGTGAATTCGCAGTAATGAAAAATAACGTTGTTGTAAAGTTAACGTTTATCGTTTGATTTCTTAAACTCCCTGTTATCGGTGTTAAACGACAATCATTTCTATCAGAAGTTTTTTTTGGGGGGGGGGGGTGAAAAAATCAGAAAGTTCATCAAGAAAAAAGATGCCTCTCTACGAACAACGGCTATTAAAGAAAATGAAATGTACACCGCAGGGCCTAAAAAATACAAACTGAACAAAGCCTATTGTCGCTTGCATTTATATTAGATAGACCCTCAAAATTACGCCAGAAACAAGCGCATATAAAACAAACCCATGTCGGAGAGGTTTTTGACTTAATCACCTAATTTTTTGTGTTATGACACAATATGATCAATCGGTATAATGAACCTATAATGCCCCCGTACATGGTCAAATTTTTCATAACTTTTTAAAGTATGCTCAGTAAAGGCTTACATGTTGGTCATCTAGAAACTTAAGCCGTACGCCTGAATCTAAAAAAAACTGTACAAAAATTTGACCGTGTAAAGTTGACAAAAAACACTTTGAAGGGGAAAGGTATCGATGATTGTAGCAGGCGTACAAGAAAAGCCAGTGAGTTCGTATGTTTTCTTTGGCTATTTCCTGCCCTGCAGACATGGAATCCGAATAATTTCCCCAAACATCCCGTTTTCATTGATTCAAGGATAAGAGTATACCACCGACGGCTCAAAGGCCTGGAAAAGAAAGAAATAATTGGTGAACCCGTACGATTTTTAATTCTTTTTCTTAAGTTACAGAAACAGCATCCTGGGGATTGTAACTCTTCCCTTTTTCAAGTCTGCGGGGCTTCGCAATGTCAACTTTCTCTTCCTTTATCATGCCATTGGAAGCGTCCTGAGCCAAGGGCGGTACACCCTGCGGCTAATTTGCCTCAATTATCTCAATATCTTTCTATTCATGCCTTATCTTCGTCAGGTAGGGTATGTTTTTCCATTGGCAAGGAGGAAGAACCCATGGCAAGGTCCGGGGATTCTCTTAACAGACAGGAATAACGTCATCGCATCATAATGATCGCCCAGAAACACGGCCCAAGGGATAAAACGATTTTTTAATGCGGGCATGTTTTTTAAAATACTGCACGCCCATTGGTTCAAGATTAGTAGAGGA
>NMRB01002367.1:0-13390 GCA_002633025.1 Notospermus geniculatus
AGGATCCCGCCATGCATCCCACGTGGTGGTACCTGCTGGTGTTCGGCCTCCTTGAGCATCCAGTGTATCATTTTGGGGTTCAAGCCTGACTCATGTGGAAGAAAATTCTTGTATAGCTAGAGCAGCTGTTTGGATGGAAGTTGTATCATTCCCAATTTCCGCAGGTCCTCATAGACTTTGTTACTTCTTGACCACAGGGTTAGGGACATTTGTATCATCTTTCTGCTCCAGCTAAAAAGATTAAAAAATTACTAATTAAAAGAAACCTTCGTTGCTAACTTAACAAGGATTTGAAATGCACAAATTGGGTTTATCTAAAAACAGTTTCTCAAAATAAATTCATCTGAAAGTACATGTAAGCTAAAATGTTTAAAAAAGAAAGTTATGAGTTGTGCTACTCAACCACTAAACAGAAGTAAGATTTCTTTACATACCTGTGGCCATTTGGTCCTTTGCTTCCATAATTTTCTTCTAAAATCATTTCCTTGAATTCTTCACTGGCATTTGGAAGAATTTCATCCAGGATCTGAGACAAGTCTTTGGAGTCTTGTTGATGCAGTTCAACAAAGTCATGGCCACTGAGTGGATTGACAATTGTAATTTTGCGACATGGAACACAAGAAATACTTTGCATACATGTAATTATGCATGCGATATGATACATGTATGTCATGCGAATCATGTCATGATGTTCATAAAATATCACGTGACATGCCATGTAAATTCAACACAGTGTGTTGTCCTAGAGACTAAGCCTACTATTGTCGTGGTTGTGTGCCACACATGCAATGCATTTGACGTGATGTCCAGTGCGAATTATGTTTACACAATAATATCATGTGAGGTGATGTGTCAGATTAACTCAGTGTGTTTGGCCTTGGATATATGCCAACTATTGTATTGCCACAATTGCATTCGACATGATATGCCGTGCTACCTCAAATTTGGAGTCAAATTCTCACAGTGCTTTTATTTCCAATTCCATTACAGATTTCGTCAAGTATCATCCAAGATAGGCTGTGTCAAGGGCAGCGATTTCATTTCATGCAAATAGTTTATAATTTATTTTCATCACTAAGGTATCGAGGTACACATATATTTTTAGCATCGGAGTATTACTCAAACTGTACCTGATATTGCAATAAACTAGCTACTGTACCTCTTTAGACTGAATATCTCTCACAGTTGGCTCTGGAACGGCTGTCCATCAAAATGGAACAACAACGAGAGCAAGCAAAGCAACACAAAACAAAATCAAGTTGGTTTATTGCGTTAAAGTTGCCCTTCCACAGTTATTGGCCTTTCCTATGATAAAATAATCTGACCTCCACTCCGACCCCATACTAGCTCCTTTAAGTGAAAGCCATGTCAACGGGTTCAATCTTACTAGTGTTTATCTAATTTTTTTACCGTCTTCCTAAATTGTACATTAGATTCTTATGAACAGTTCAGTTATTCATGCACGCCAAATAAAATAGCAGCACTAGGCCCTACTACATACTCTCTACATGGCGTTTTGGGCAGTAAAGCGGATAAAATTTTACACTCTTTGCACCGAGACAAAACCTGCGAAAATCGACCATAGATTTTTTTACCAGCTAAACTCATCGCTGCAGAAATCGATAATAACTGTCTTTGGTTATCGGTCAAAAGTGAAGAAGACGCTGCAAAATGCAATCGGGTGAGGACGTTTGTGAGAATTGACACGTACTGGTGATCAGGATGGAGAAAAAGAAATCAATGGCTGGGCGTGAGACGTTCCCAAAAATGAGAATCCCGTCAATGCTATCCGTAAGAAGTAGAGAACGTGGCGCCGCCATTAAAATGTATTGATTCACGTATGAGTAATCCGTTAGACTCTCGCTTATTGAACTAGTAGGAGTATTGTACACTTCGTTGTACTTGGAGGCTGATACAGCTATGCTTCCATTCTCCATCTTCTTGGTTATCACATGCTGAGATACGGCCTTTCTCCGTGGAGTTTTGGGAATTCTCATGATTACAAACTCATTACCACCTAAGAATATCAACTCATAAATTAATCCTACCATTTGAACACGGGGATATGTGTATTACGTCACCTTAACGCTGACCAACATTGACAACGAAAAATCATGCACCAGATATTTGTTCTTCTCTTGACATTGTTAACTCTCCATGAAGTCACATTTGGTCGGCCATGTCGATTTAGAGGAATAAGAGGAATCGGAGGAATCAGAGGAATCGGGCTGGAAAATCCAGAAAATCACCGTATGATAAAATATAAAATTATCAGAACAGTTAATTCATAACATTTCCTTGGCTATTGGGTTGTTATAAACTCATCATGATCGAGGTTGGTGATAAGACAGTTAAAATGACTTGAGGGCCGAAAGCGAGCACTTTAGGAGAAAAGGGCCGAATTGCAAGTTCCACTAAAGCTATTATGATGTTAACACGACCAGGTGGTTGTGTTTATATATTTAGTACATGATAGTCATGTGATTGTGTGTGACTGATGGGCTGCAGACTGAATTTTCCTCTGATTCCTCCGATTCCTCTGATTCCTCTAAATCGACATGGCCCATTTGGTCAACATATTTTCCTTTCGGTTCCCATCCGAGTCGGTGATCACGTAACCTATAGATGAGATCAAACTAGGTCGTCGTTTATGACGTCATGGCGATTTCTTGGCAACCCGCACATGCGCAGTTGTCATTTTCCTTGACAACGCGGAGGCTGGTGTGTTTACATTGGTTTCATGGGTTTCAACGAAGGATTCCGGCAATCGGCAACATTTTTGGTGGTTCTCTTCGATATTTCTGCAGAAGAGCCCNCGACTTCCGGCTTGGTCCAAAGAAAACGGCAAAATGCGCATGCGCGAATTATCCATGGCAATGACCTAATTACGAAGTTTGATCTCATCTATAGCTTTGCTTCTAAAACCATTTGTTTCCGAAACATGCGCTACACTGTGCCGTGATCTGTTCCTTGTATGGAACTTGTACTGGATTCAGTTTGATGAGGAAGAAATCAGTTTGTTTCATAGGAAACGATTACTTTTACATGGATCGGGATCCCCAGCAAAAGGAGAACCTTCGCAGATTGCGAGACAGGCTTTTGGTTTCCGTCATGGTATGTTAAAAAGGAATTGCGGGAATCTGCTTTGCATTGAAGAAAGTACTTATTATTTTTATTTTCACTGTGAAAATGCCTTTCGAGAACGTTGTCTTGAATGCAAGATTGTTTATCATTGGTGGTGGTCAGCGACGGCATTCTGCTTTTTACAACAGCCGTGTACCTGCCCCATCTTTTCAAAGTTAAATTAACTTTCTCCAGCTTGGGAACAAAACCTACATTTCACAAAAACATTACAAGAATAGAAACCGAATGATGGCCAGTTTTCAGTTATTACATGTCTTCTCACATAACTTAACGGTCAATGGAAAAGTTACGGCCTGCGGATTCATCCAGCCCAGTATTAGCGGGCCACAGTATTTGTGGGTGGCGTCGCGTTCATGACAAAAAAATACGGCTACTGCACGGATGGACATTCTGAGAATAAAGACACAGAAGACCACGAAAATTATCGAATTAGATTCAAATATTACACTTACAGTTAGGGCCTCTTTTATGTGGGATGTCCTTGGTGAATCAACAAATAATTTTGTTTTCCTGCATCCAGTATACAAAGTCGGAAGAAACAGTTATAATCGTCTAGAGTACAATGTTTCTTGGTATGAGCTGCAATCTCGTCACTTACAACAACTTCCGATGATTCGATTGAAGGGTCCTGGAGACCACGGACCATACTCGCACCTGGCTAGTATTCACATCAAGGGAAACCCAGAGTGATAGGAACGTGGGAAGGATGGTTTTTGGTTGGTTCCTGTGGGTGAAAAGTGGCAGAAGTACCACTGCCCACACCCGTCAGCTNTTGTGATTTCTTTCTTATTGATATTGAATAGACGAACAAGAATGACGATCACATCGGCCCACACCACGCCTACTTTAACTATGCAATGCAGAATCCTTCGGCGGACGGCTTTCGTAAACTTCCTTGTGTCTTCAGCCCACCTGAATTGGTTTCAGCCGATTTCATGACTACAAACGTAAACACATTTGACGAAAGCATACATTTTTTACTAAACTTGATGAGTACCCCATCAAGTCTACTCTGTGCAATTTCCTGCTTTACTAATGATTCGTTGGCATTCATCATTGACCGGCTGTCTATGGCCTGCTGGTTGCATCGTTATCAGCCAAAGTGTAGAATAAAAAGGAGACGATTGCTGCCAAAAGGGAGTAAACATATGGTACGAAAGGTAAGCAAAAATAGAAGTATGATTCATTAATTGCGTCGTTTATGAGGAAATCAACTTAAAACAAATCTTGTTTGGAATACCCAACTTTCTGTTGCTGATTTTCTGACTAATCTCCCAAGAGGGCCAAAGGGCAAAAGCAACGATTTAGGACCACCACTGGCTTAGTTAAAAAAGCCGCTAGCCTTCGTTGGGCGTACAAAAGTCGACACCTGTGAACATGTCGATCGACAAGTACGGAAGCCCTGTGCTGCTTTCTTGTAATGTCTGACGTTAAAGCTGACGTCTCCGAACAAAAAGCCCCCATGCGACGAGCAAGAGAATTGCAAACGCCCTGCAGACACCTCAAACGAAGGCTCAGAACGTGATACCCCACGACGCCAGGACATTCCCTCACTGAAAAACACTTCAAGTTCAAAGTAATTAAATTCATCAACACCTTGCCAGACTGTATCTTTGACAAAATTTTCACCCACAGTTTCACAGCCACTTATCAACTACTATACAGAAACTACACCATTCGACACTACGACCCTACTTGCTACATTCCAAACTGTTTTTCCTGCTTCCTACAGACTTCTTAGACCGATAAAGATGATCTAATTACTGTATCAAATTCGTACATTTACCCTCTCTCCTTCTTCTCCATAGTTCTCTTCCACCCCCAACTTGTTCAGCCACCATGTATATCTCATGTATATAAGTATTGTATAATTTGGGGTGGCCCACACGCTAGCGGTCTATGGGCCTTAGTGTGGGTCTCCTCGACCATTTATTTTGCCACTTTGCACCTCTGGTTTATGTATTCTTCATTTTGGTCAAATAAATTATACATCTATCTATCTATCTAAGCGGCCACTTTTCACAGGAGGACATTCTTTACTTTTACACCTGCCAATATTCGAAAATCTTCAGGATAGCCTAACTAAGATTTTGTAGGCCTACACTTTCTCAGAATTTATCTCAGTAAAACACTTTGTTATTTACACTGTATATTATATGTCATTCTATGCTGTGACATAGGTCTGTAAAAATGACTCCCTTCTTTATCGGAAGCTTTTTATCTTTACTATTGCTGAGAAAGTCTTGGATGAGTAAGAGTCTTTTTTCTGTTTCGCAGGCCCAGGCCGCCAGAGCAGTGGCCTCTGCAACTAGAGGAAAGTATTGTGGAGCTGTGAATTCACTGGTCAGCAAATTTGTGACCCAGAAATATTGGAACCAGGGAGTGAATCGCTGGTGTTGGGAGAGGGAGGGGTTCGGGGTGACGTATTTGGTTTCTCTGCCTATGAGGTATTTCGAAGTAGGCCTACCTTATAAGCAGAGAAACCAATCTAACTGTCCAAGATTCTATCATTTTAAAGGTCCGCTGTCAATAACGGGGTGGAGGATGGACCTCTGTCCACACAGTGGTCCTTAACCGGAAGAAAGTGCAAAAAAATTTTACTCAAATAAAACCAACGTCAGACTATTCCTAAGACAACTTAGTTTCATTTGCTGAAGGAACGAAAAAAATCTGTTGGGAAAAATATGAGAAAATCCACTTTTTCGAAATGGCGGCCATTTTGGATGCTGGAAATTTGAGAAAAAGGGCTGCAATTGTCAATATTCATTCTGAATTGGCAGATTTCCTCAGGAAATGATAGTAGTGGCCATCCTGCATCAATATACAATGCAAAGCACCCAATTTGGTGTTATACAGGGTGTCTCATGCAAAAAAAACAGGGAAGACAGTGTTAAGTATATGAAACATCCTTTACAAATGTATTTGAACATGGCTGATAAGTAGGCCTACGAAAGCCCAGAAGGCTCATGAAGTTCAATCTTCAAGCTTGAACCTTCTGACTTCAATCTTGAACCAGGGACTTCAATCTTCAAGCTTGAACCCTCAGACTTCAATCTTCAAGCTTGAAGATTGAAGTCAAGCCAGGGTTCAAGCTTGAAGATTGAAGTCGGGGGTTCAAGCTTGAAGATTGAAGTCGGGGGTTCAAGCTTGAAGATTGAAGTCGGGGGTTCAATCTTGAAGATTAAAGTCGGGGATTCAAACTTGAAGATAGAAGTCGAACTTCAAATATGGCCGCCAGGTGGCTATCTTACAAATTGGGCATTGGCCCATAGCTAGTTAACTACTGCAGCAAGAATGTTCTGAACTTGAACAACTATGTATCTTTGTAGCCTTCATGAGTACAGCAAATTTCAGCGTGATTGGACTTCGTAATTATGTAACTGCTCTTCAGAAAAAATCCCAAAAATCAACATTTTTATTCTGCAATTTTTGGTGACTTTTGTTGTAGTTTTGATAGAGTGGAACTTTCTCAGGATTACTGACTTATCATCAAAATTTCTTTAGTGGATGGTTACTCAGTTATTTGAAGTATCAAAATAGGCGATATTTTTTGTCCAGTTAAGGCAAAAAGTTCCAAAACTTGTAAATCCATATTCTGAGGTTAGCTTTCAAACTTTACCATAAATACGAGAATCTCAAATATCTCAGTGCGATGTATTGGAATCCAAGATGGCGGCCACAGCAGGGTGTTTTCTCCGGGGCTCCCGTGCTTAGCCTTAAGATGTGACCAAACTCTCCCGATCCCCCAAGTTTGATCGAAATATCTCTTCAGGATTATTAGTTATGCTCCAAAACGTTTGGTGTGGCGGCCATCTTGGAATCCAATATGGCGGACATGTCACGTCATTTCCGATGGCACCGTTCGATTCGTCGACCTCGAAAATGTGGGTATAGGTCTTGGAATTATGCTTGTATCTCTAGGTGTCCAAAATGGCGGCCATATTGGAATCCAAGATGGCGGCCACTAGGGGGCGATTTCGTCGGGGCTCCCGTCCTTAAATTAAAGGTAATGACCCATTCCACGTCTGTACCAAATTTGGTGCTTTTATCACAAAATGAACGATTTGGCCATTTTTTGGGCCTTAGCAGCCCTAAGTACAACCGTACAGGGTCAGAAAGCGGCAATTCCATTGCCAAAACTGAAGATGCAGTAAACCCAATACAACTGAAGTAGGTCTACACTTGATGGGTAAAGAATTTTGATTCATGGCAGAAAGTGATAATCGGGTGTACAGCAATTAATTCTCATTGGGCGATCATGCATCACGGGGACCCGTAACCCTTCGGTTGGCCATCGCACTCATAGCCGAAAAGGTTCTTTGCTGCCACACCAGGAGAACCCTCTGACTTAAGAACCCTCGGGTTGTTTAAGAACCCCTAGAGGTTCCAGATAGAGCCTTTTCCTCTGAAAAGGGTTCTAACTGGAACCTTTATGGGTTCTGTAGCGACCAAAAGGTTCTATATGGAACCCTTTCAGGTTCTTTACAGAAGGTTCTATATAGAACCCTGGGGTTCCCCTGGTGCTGCACAAAGAACCCCTAAAGAACCTTTTTGGCTAAGAGTGCGGGGTAATTCACAGCGGTTCCATCTAATTAACATGAGCACCGTTGTATTCCAGAACGCTCTGTCGGCAAACGTCTATCATGTGCATCATAGCCCGTAATTAGCTCAGCTATTGTTTCCAGAAGGTCATCATTTCCAACTACTGAAATGCTGCCTGTCCTAAATCAAAGAAGGTAAACTTTGCCCTGGCAGTTTCATGATCCATTCTTTCAATGCGGGTACGTTTACTGTCCCAGCTCAAGGAATGTGGGGATAAGCACTCAACAGGACATCTTATATGGGAATAGACCCTTTATTACGATATACATGTAGGCCTAAGATGGTCTCGGGTGTCATCCTAGTTCTATCTGATGGTCACGTCACTTTCAGAAAATGAAAAAAGGGTGTCTGCAGTGAATGAAAAGATGTTCTCTACCTATTTGGGATGTGTCTGATTCAGGTAAACATATCCATTACAGTATAAATTTAATACTAAGTTTGCATGCATAATTATACTGACGACGGAATAGAAAAACACCTGCCAATAAGTGTCGCTCTCCGAGAAAAGCGCCTATGTGCCTTATAGCCATGTTCAAATAGTAATTATAAAGAATGTTTCAAAATAACACTGTCTACCCTGTTTTTTGCAAGAGGCACCCTGTATAACACCAAACTGGGTGCTTTGCATTGCATACTAATGCAGGATGGCCACTACTACCATTTCCTGAGGAAAAAAAATGATGCAGAAATATGACTTACAAGATGTATTTCATGTGGAACAAACCGTGTTAAAATTGGCCCAGTAGTATTTGAATATTCAAGGTATCAGGTGTAGATAAATTTACGTCCATGACTGTACACATGTAGTCCTCTTTCAGGGAGCAAAAGAGGAACATTAAAGAAAGCCGTTGCTTTGCCGTACATATCAATCCCCGGAGCATGTCGACTTTTCGGAGACGATCTGCAGTGGACAAGACTTTTCTGCGCCAAACATCATAAACGAGAGCTGAAAGTAATCGAGTATAAAAAACTTTCCAGATTCTCGTACAGAGTTAGATGTAGCTTCAAATTAAAACAGCTGCTGCTACTCCCACTACAAAACGACCTAAACGACATGAACATTTTTACCGGTTGCTTTGAATCAAAGGAAAGGTGTCTGAGAGGACTTGTGTGTGGAGACTGGGCAATGTATACCGTGTACGGTCAACGTATCGGCATATTTGATAGGCTGTGCTCAGGGCGAATCTGTGGTACTAATGAAGGCCATGATGCCTATCAAATACTCACGCTGAACTACCACACGGACTACAAACAAGGACTTGTCATCGGTCACCACAGGAAAAGAAGATACGACGGAAACTTTGAGAATATTTTCATCTCGTATCAGTTTCGTAGGTTTCTAAACAAATTGCATTGTTCCCGAATAGAGACCATTGGTAAATCCGAGGGACCGCGTTTTATGAGTGGATGTACCAGGGTCAGGAGATGTAATTCTTTTTATGGTTTCCGATCATCAAGATCGGAAACCATATAGTAGTTGGTCGTGGTGTCTGTCTGTCTGTCCGTCTGTCTGTCTGTGTATCTGTCTGTCTGTCTGTCTGTCTGTCCGTCTGTGTGTCTGTCCGCCCTGTAATTCGGCCACTGCAACAGCTACAGCCCTGAAAGTAACTCACCCCAGGTAACTTGATCCTGGCTACACGATGAGCTCATTGTTACATGTCTCAGATCCTGTTATTGTTAACCCAAGACTATTAGGAGAACAGACTGTTTGTTTTAATGATCAAATTCAGGACTATTGGTGTTGTCGACACTCTCTTTCGATGAGGAGTGTCATAATTTGGACATTCCATAGATTGCAGAGACTTTATTTTAAGGATAATGACAGGATCGAATCGAAAAGGGACAATTTCTTCAAGTATAGTCAAGTGTCTAATAAGTGGATTCAATTTCAAGGATTGAAAATTGTGATCGTGCTCTAAATAGTGAAAATAAGACATTTGTGATTTGCTTCACTCATAAAGGGCTGATTGGCTATGTGGAACGGATTATAAATTGTACTAAATTCGTAAGGGGTTTTCCAGGGAGTTTAGATTTGCTGGGATACCTTTTTTGACATTTTGAAAAAATATCAGTCCTTTGTAGGGTTAAGTAGCTTACAATTTGTCAACTGTGCAAAAGAAATTCGAAATTCTTGGAAAAGTGATCATTCTACAGTATCGGATCTAGTGGATCGAAGGATAAAATTTGTGTGTGTGAAAATCTGTGCGTTTCAGAGCATTTAAAATGTTTTGGCAAGCTAACAGTTATTTGAAGTTTCTTCTTTTTTGAGCTTTTTTCCATGCCTAGAAATGAGGTGTTCTGTGAAATTCAAAACTGAGTATAGTGAGGGAAAGTTCTCTTTTACCATTTGGCTTGCTGATGCATTTCTAAATGGGCTGAAGCATATTATTATTCGAAAGGAGAATTCAAAGGAAAATTCAATAGGACTTTCTAGTGCAGTGATTGACATTCTGCACACGGACACTGCTGAAGTTTCGAAGCATTTAAATTCCACTGCGTTTCAAGAGATATTAGTACTATTACCAGTTTAAGGAGTGAAATCATTAGGACATTTATGTTTGTCAGGAAATTTGGCAAAGTTCTGCATTGGTTTGAAAATCCAAGGAGGATGACTAATTTCTGCATTTGGGCTAAACTTTGTTTATGTGTTTCAATTTGGACTGTTCATTGTGACTGAGGTAATTTTCAGTTGAGATTTGGGAATCCCAAGGAGGGGAGGATGTGTAGGAGACTTAATAAGCTGTGTGTGACTCTTGTCACATCCGCCTGAAGACAAGAAGACCAGGACGAAATTTTCGTGCCGTACAGTGGCGCCGTCTGTCGGCAATATGACCCATTATACTGTCAACGTGCATTTGTACCGCCAATGATGAAAAAGATCGAATTAAAGTTGTTTTATTTTGTTATATTCGTGTTTCAAGTCATACAGTCGAAACACTTTTCGGAATTTACCATCTGGAAAGAGCTAATTTCTATAAGAAAAGATCTAGAAAGGTTAGGCTTGAGAAGACCTTACTTGGTTTGGGTCTATTTGTTTACATGTCCGGATTCGATAAGATTAACAACAGAATTCTGTTTTTTTCTCCAAAAACGTATACACGCAGTCTCGCAGCATTTCCGCTGGAATGCAAAACTTCAGATGTAAATATAACAAGTTTAACTAAACTGGGAAACTTCGATACAGAGTCGGTTGTTCTGCAAATAAAGATTGGGAGTTTGTTTTTTATGCCGGGGAAATCACAGAAGTATGCACTTATCTATAGAACGGTCCCTGACATTTACTAACATGGGTGCATTCTATCAAAACTGAAATCGAGTTTTACTAGATCAAGGAGGAAGTTAATAGCGTTGATTGATACGACATGTATGGAGGATGCCGACGAAGTTTCGCTCCAGAGAATCCACAGGGCAGTTGAGGTGGTCGATGCTCACCAGCAGAGTGCAATGGAGGTAATGTCGCAGTTGTCTTATGAACTTTTAATGGTGGGTTCACTAAACGACTTCGATAAACTGTGCGAGGAAATGGAGAAGATGGAGGGGGAGTTCTCAGAGGCAGAAAACCTTGTTAGCAAATATAGTCAGCGTACTCGAGATCTTTTATTACAACAATCGATGCGAAGTTCACCAGATAGGCCTAGTGGGAAACGACCCTCATCATCAAGCAACACAGTGAGACCCGAGTTCTTGGGCTTGCGTGGGGATACCCTTTCATCGACACCATTTAGTCACATCGATCCGCCACAAAAGTCATCAAAAGGTGCTTGTCTAGATGAGCAGAACCAGACAGCAGCTGACAACTGTCAACCAAGGAAAGTCGCCGGTCGGGGAGCATCTAGTGGTATAGGTGGGAATCAGCTTGATTCACTATCTGGATTCAGTATGCCCCACCTCGATCAGCAACCCAAAACATGGCCCAGCTTGCCACAACCCGGATCGTCGTCAGCGACATATATCGTTACGTCACAATCGGAATCGTCTCATGGGACCACGAGTCTGCCACAGCCAATCTATACGTGGACCTCACTAACTGGAGTGTCACAACCGGACACAGCTAACTCAGGCACAACCCCAGCCGGAGTAATCTCAGATGGTGAACCAAGGGTGCCTGTGTCGAACCAATCGTTTGGATTAAATAGGTCGGGTGATCCTGGGAACAGTGTGTCAAATCATAGGGATCAACTGGACATAGAAATGGGATCTACCTTGAGACGAGTCTCAATCCCCAAGTTCACTGGGAGTAAAAAGGCTTACGAAGGCTGGAAAGCTGCTTTCTATTCATGTGTAGATCGTGTGAAGGCCACACCTGAGTATAAACTGTTACGTCTTCGGGAGTGTTTGGGTGGTGAAGCATTGTCTGTCATTGAAAATTTGGGCTACTCGGCTGCAGCATATGAGATGGCCAAACAGAGACTTGAACGGAAATATGGTGGTGTCAGGCGAGGCCTCATGCTCCGTCTGGAGGAATTGGACAGATTTCGACCAATAAAGGAAGGTAGTGAAAAGGAGATTGAGAAACTTGCTGAACTTTTGGATGTGGTGATTGTCAATCTGAAAGACGCTGGGCAGGAATCCGAACTTGGAACTGGGGCGTTGTACATAACCATCCAAAGGAAGCTACCTAGAAACTTGTTAGCAAAATACAAGCAGTGGATATTTGATAAACACGAGACAGAGAATGTCACAGCCCTACATGACTTTATCAATCGCGAGGCTGAGTATCTTACCACGGCTTCAGAGACAATATCGGGAATTCTGAAGGAAGCGTCTAACAACACCGGTAACAGTTCAACACCAACGAAGAAAGAAAAACAGGAGAAAGGGGTGCGGACATTTGTCACTCAGGAACAAGAAAAAGTGGAAACTCCTCAGAAAAAGGGATTCACCTGTAAAGTCTGCAATAAAGCGCATGGTCTATGGGCATGTGAGGATTTCAAAAAGTCGACGGTGGATCAAAGGTGGGAGCTAGCTAGAAAACATCGTGCATGTTTCCGGTGCCTTGGTTACAAACATCAGGGGAACAAATGTACAAGGGGCAGGACATGTGGAATTGACAATTGCCGATCATCACATCATCGTTTGCTGCATGATGGAAAACAGAATACAGCCACAGCTGAGAAGAAAACAACAGAGGTCGAGGCCAAACCTGAGACAAGGACCCATGTGTCAGCCATGATGAGTATGGATACTCCGAAGTTTGTGGCACTGAGGACTGTGCCGGTCTATTTATCCAGTGGAACTAAGAGAATAAAGGTGAATGCCTTATTGGACGATGCAAGTACCAGGACCTACCTCAATGATGATGTTGCTGCTGAGCTGGGATTATCAGGGGACACAGAGACTCTCACTGTGAATGTTTTGAACGACACACAGGAACAGTTGCAGACGTCGTTAGTGGAGTTCAAAATTAGCAGTCTTGACGGAAAAGTGTGCAAAAGGGCATCGGCTTACACCACACAGAAACCGGTAACAGGAGGCATGAAAGTGATCGATTGGAATGATGTGAAGGCAAAATGGACCCACTTGGAGGATATTGACTTTCCTAGTATCGCCTCGACTCAGAAACCGATAGTAGACATACTGATAGGAGTGGACCAGTCGGATTTGTTATATTCTGTCAGGGATGTGAAAGGCAGGCCTGGGGAGC
>NMRB01002367.1:38467-61148 GCA_002633025.1 Notospermus geniculatus
CTCACCCAGTAGGTCTAACACGATATCTATCTCTATTCATAAATGATTATTAACCCCTTCCCACCCAAATGAGTCCAGAAATAGGTCTGATAGGATACAACATCATGATTCACGAATTAACCCCTTCCCACCCAGTGGGTGCAATACGACATCTAGGCCTATCTCCATTCACCGAGAGATATTGACCCCCTTCCTACCCAAGTGGTCTAATATTAAGATACCCGTTTCGATTCACAAAGTGACCCCTTTCCGCTGATTTCAGCGAGGAATGATGTATTTGCTTGTGAACCATTAAAAAAGGTGACACTGTTGTATCTCGTTTCGCCTGTCTCAACCTCTTGAGTTGGCAGGTCATAGTCAGCTGAGCGCAAGGCCCATGGGCCTCTTGTTACAGTCTTTAGACGGGTACCACGGAGACACACTGTATATGGCCTTCCGATGACGTCATGACGTTAGCCAACTGTACATACACACACAAATATGCCAGTCGCAAAAACGAACCCACAAACTCATCGACTTTTAGATAACTTAAAGCCTCACTCTATTGAATTTTACGATATCTTCAAAGTGTTAGGAGAATGCAGGTATAGCTCTCATAGCCTCTTGAAGGACCCCAAAATACTTGCCTGAAACGTACTTCAAAGAATCAAGCCCTAGTTTTCAACACACATTGAAAAAAATGAAGGCTGACCTCTAATGTATTCAGATAGAGCATAGTACATTTTACACTACACTAACGTCGGAGGACGTAAGTACTTTCTGAATTCAATACAGTGAGGCTTTAAAACATGCCAATTCGCTCATCAGGCGATCAAATGATTGTTTAATCCCTACTTTATCAATTGATGTCGCTGGCACGGCGTACTTTTTCTCAGAAAGATGGAAATAATAGCGATGAAGTGGACCGACACAAACATGACAAAACCTCTCCCAGAAAGTTGACAATTTGCCGTAGACATGACTGGGAAAGACGGCTATTTCTTAACTTTTGTAAACATTTCCTCCACTGTTTTATATGAAGATGGAAATGCTGAAAACATCAACCTCGTTCCCAGGGCTTAACACTTTCGCTACCGGATTTATTTGAAAAGTGTAGGCCTACATTGTACATCATGAATTTCGCGTGTGTTGACAAAAAGGCGCCTAGCTCCGCGAAATTGCAGCCAAAACTGGCGCCAAGCCACTCATTCTGGAGGCAACGAAATGGGCCACGACCTCATATAGGTTTGCTTGTTCCAAAATATCTGTGAGAGGAACAGGCCAGAGCCAAAGATGCAAGTTGTGACGAAATAGTCACATTCCGCCTACGTTTTCGAAAGGTTGCCAATCTTTAAACGTCTATATATCGATAACCGTTGCTCGTACGCATCCGAAAATTTGTCGTTTGACAAGACTACTTTTTTCTCCTCTTTCTTTTGGCGCCAGTCGCGTCGTCGTAGCTGCTTCCGTTCCGGACATATGGCCATTTTGTCGCAACTGGTCAGATTTGCTCTCTGGAGTCAGTCAATCTGGACCCCTGGACAAACGTTAAAATGCAATTTTAGCCAAGTTTCATCGAACAGAACAACGTCGCGTATTGAGGGAGGGGTAGTCTCGCGTTAAAAAAAACATGCATAGCAGACATCAATCGGTCCACTGGTTACGTTTCTAGGTCAATTTGAATGTGCGAGGGTGTGTGGCACAGGCCACTCTCGCAAAAATGCGAGAACGGCAGCCTGAGGGTTAACGTTGGCTTGTTAAGCCCGGGCTTCAAAACCGAATACCTCGGCTGTGATTGGCTTGGAATGTACATATCGGTCTGACGTCATACTCAGGAATTGGATTGAAATATGGTTTATTTTATTTTATTTTTTTCATATCATAGCAAACATTATTCTTTCTGATGACAGACACAAATGTTCACAATACAGTTTAATGAAAATATATTTTTTACAATCATTACTGTAACCGAGGTTGAAATAAGCATTGGGGACGAGGTGCCAAGAATCTTGGAAGTGAATCCAGGGTCTAATGACCGAAAGCCGAAAATGACCTCGTCCCAAGGCAAAAGCAGAAGAAGTTGCGAGTTAGATCCTGGGGACGAGGTTGCTGAACACTGACCTCGTCCCAAGGCAAAAGCAGAAGAAGTTGCGAGCTAGATCCTGGGGACGAACTTGCTGAACACATGCAGCTTGTTACCACAAAACAAAACCTACACATTTCCAAGACGGCCGCCCTTTCTGGGGGGCCAAAGGGATTAACAGTGGGGAGTGAAAAATTTGGTGTCTTCAAATCATATCAACATGAGTATCAAATTAATGTCTCACTGAGTACAACGACATGGCATGGGTTTCAGGCCCCAAAATGTACACTGCAACCCTTGAGGGGGTCAAAAAGGGCCACAAATCCTTCCCACAAGTTCCACGGGGGCTCCAGGTAGATGAAAGTAATATATTTCAACATTGCCTTCATAGAGCTCCAAAATGTTACCCATGATGACCCCCTTTGGGTGACAGTTTTCTTGATCTCCCCAAAAGGATCCAAATTCTGGATATTGAAAACTGTTACCCAACAAAGGGTATCATCAGCAGCTGTTAAAATTTCTTTATCCATAGTATAGGCTACTTGCAAACATGTTTGTATACCGCTGTCTAACGCTTCACTTCATGTTTTCTTCGCCATCTCCGCCAAAAGATCAAATTCATAGAACAAAATTTCGTGTGGGGGGGGGATTCGCTTGTTCTTCTCGTGGCATTTGTCCAAGTTATCGGGGTACCGCAAGGCGTAATTTATTCAGGAAGCGCCATGAAAACATAACAGCTGCGGCAAAATATCATGATTGTATCAAATAGTATTTATTCCGCGGCCTTTCAGGTGTCTCGTCATATTAACAATCGTTTCCAACTTGGCAACAGAGTAAAATTCGGAAATATGAATCTTCTGGTGGTGTTTTCGTTGGTCCTTCTGATTTTGGCGTGTGTCCATTCGGAATCAGCCACATCAGAGGAGAGTCAGCTTTCTGATTTCGTTGAAAGGGTCAGCCGGTTTGTCAACCGTGATGATTTGGAAAGACTGAAGCGTGCTTTCCTCCACGGTCACCATTATCGTAAAATCCCAGCCGCCGTCTTTCGAAAAAGTAAGTACATTAGGGACACACACCGCATGAGCTACTGCAAAATCTTGTCCGCAGTCAGGTGTACTTCACTGCGGACAGAAATTAGGTCATCCAGGTGTGCTGTGTGTATTTATATATCGTGGTATGCAGGGCTGGCCTAATACATTAGTTTCGCAGTAGCTCACGCGGACTGTGCCCCTTATGACTTCCTTTCTTCGTATTCTCTCGGTCCAGGAGAGAGCATCATAATTCTACATCAGGCCGCCAATAATTATACATGTGTTCAGAAGCTCATGTGTCGACCACTAACACATTTCGGGAAGCACTTGGGATGAGCCTTCTGAGGACCAAGGAACTTTAAGGCTGCAATCACATAGAACTACAGGCTACACGGACACGCCGGTTAACAATGGTTTCACGGTCACGAGCCCTTTTTGAAGCCATTTTTAACCGGCGTATCCCTGTGGCGTGCAGCTCTATGTGGTTGCAGCCTAAGGGTACGCAAATTCTTTGTCAACCTGATAGTGAACAAAACACGTTTCCTTAAATGGAAAAATAGTTTAGGCACTCTTTAAGAGCTTCGTGAATAAGTCCCAGATACCTTATTTATAAAGCCCCCCGTATCTTTACATGTAGGACTGCGTAAACTATTTTCCATTTCGCGGGGAACCTATTTTTTACTATCATGCCGACAAAGGATTTGCGTAAAGTTACAGAGCTTGTGAGGTCCCACATGGCGGATTTCTTTGACTTGCTTTTCGGACATGGTTGCGACGTGCTTTCAGACCTCTATTCCTTCCTCGAGGTCCAGAAGACCGTGTTATTGTATCTCCGGTACATCTGTATGCACCAGCTGATATACGATATGTGTCAACTTTGGAAATTTTTATACCTAAATCTTTACTCATACACATGTAGAACTAAAATGTATTTAATTTTCCAGACCCCGGCGTCGTGGGGTGAGACCGGTGAGTTTATCAGGTGGGTGCCATCTAAAAAATCGCTGAAAACGCTGTATCACCAAAGTTACTAACCAAGAACTGATTTATAGTTGTTTTCTTGATAACGAGTATATTATAATTGACGGTGGCACTTTAAGTTCGACCGCTAACTCCTCCGTGGTTTCTAATCGAAATGGCACCATTTTCACAGGGAATGTTGAGAATGACATGGGGGTGGTCCTTAAGTGGGTGCCATCACATTTTTTTACCCCTTAGCGAATAAAATGCATGAAGAATCTTCCAATGATTTACAGTGCCCAGTGGCCTGGTTCCGTCGGCCACCGTTTAGATGGCGCTGCGTATGCAACGCCATCTAAACGGTGGCCGACGGAACCAGGCTGCAATGCCCACCAATATGTTCTTCAACCATGCTGGGCGATTAGAAAAGAGGAGCTTCAACTCATTAAAACTGCTGCCATCTGCTTCCCATAAGCCTAGATTATTGCCCAAGGAGTTGGCCCCCTCCAAACATATTCCCGCCACACAGACGCCCACCAAAATGCCATCCTCTGGCCACATGCATCCTGTGAATATGTGCTCGCCACGGGTACCATGCTAGTAACGAGTATAATCCTTGGACGGCTGGATTATATATTTGTAAATGACAGGCGGTTAGCGCTTCGAAAGCCCATGTGTGTTGAACCACTCACAGAAAAAAAATCAACTCGAGTGGAGACTCAAAGTCTCACTTTAGGGACAAAATGGTTCGAAATACTTTTTGACTCAAAATGAAACAGAAAATATTTCGGCCCGAGACAATGACACCTCGTTCCGAGAGAAAATATTTGGGGTTGAGATACTGACAGTCTCGATCTGAGAGAAAATATTTTAGGCCGAGATGTCATTGTCTCGCGCCGAAATATTTTCTGTTCCGTTTTGAGCCAAAAAGTGTTTCGAACCATTTTGTCCCTAAAGTGAGACTCTGAGTCTCCACTCGAGTAATTTTTTTTCTGTGCTGTTTCGAACAATCAACTACACGTCTAATGTTTGATTATTATTTTTCAGCATCGCTGCAACTGGTGCGGAGAAAAATGAGAAATGTTGATTTTCATGTCAAAGCATTTCATTTTATTCAACAATAAAAGTAAGATAAATTAAAGTAGATCCACACTTGCGTTTTCTTCTTCATGCCCCGATTATAGAATCAAAATTTGCTGATACATGCCAGTGTGGTCCGAGTTCAGCGACTCAATTGTTAGTTTGGTTGTTAGCGGTATTTGTTTCCAAGTTGGATCCTCGTGCCACTAAAATTGTGTGATAAAGTCTGGCAACATCTAACTTTGACCCAATGGAATGCGGAAGTTAGGAAATTTATAGTTGGATTTTCCACGGACCTTTTATCACACGCGGCTATTGAATAGCCAGTGGACTATAGGGGAACGCCCACAAATGATCGACAAGCATGATTAAAAAGCGCAAAGCTCTGCCACATTACATGACTTCCGCATTCCATTGGGTCGAAGTTAGATGTTGCCAGACTTTAGCAAAATGCCTCTTGAGGCCATTTAAGAATAGGTAGGCATACACTATATTCATCATCGTTATCAATTCAACGTGGACGAAAGAGGTTATTCCTAATGAAATTGTCCATGGACCATGTGCTCACCTGTGGGCGAATATACCTGAAGAACAGATGACAATTGTGGTTTTGGTGTTAGCCAGCTAGTGGCTACGCCAAGAATCGAATTTGGCCGAAACTTGGTGTCAATGTCATCTGACGGGCTAGGTCAGGAGTAAATTTTCTCTACACGTCCTGTACACCGAATTTACATTAAATTCGAATGATTTGAATTCTTTTTATTTGCTATTTTCTCCCACAATGTAAATATCACATTCGAAATCGGGCCATATAGGTTTTAAGGAATCTGGAAAACAAGGATCCCCAAGGAACCCTACGGAAATAACGCAAATGATATGAGAAAACGAGAATCCGCCATTTTGCGATACACGTTCAAAATATGCACCATGGGGATAAGATTTCAGTCTGCAGGAGCACTTTTGGTTTTTCACCAGCAGGAGGGATGTCACATTGATTGGCCTACTAGTAGGCTATAACGTGCATTCAAGTGTACACATAGGTATGAGAAGAGGCATGAACTGCAGACCGGATTCCGTAGGGGTCCAAAGGCCGGTAACACCACTAGATGGCACTCACTGGGCTCCAGCCAATCATCACGCTTTCTCACTTGAAAATTCCGCGAAACTAAAGCGAAATGAGAAGTGCCATGTGAAGTGCTGCCACCACGCGGTCTTCACGAGTGTTAATCCCTAAAAGAACCAGACGCGAAGTGTGACTTACCGAAGGGGTGAGCATAACCTACCCCAAATCATATCTTGATAGTCCACATTCACATGTTACAGGGTGTTTTTATTACGCACTACCAGCTTGTCCCATGGTCCCACTGTACAGTTTTTCCCTGACCTAGGGGAATATTTGTACGAACTTTAAAAAACAGGGGTATTTGAATTTCCCCCTCAGCACCTTAACATGCTCAGTGAATATCATTGATGATGTCACCATTGTATGCTGTGGAGATTTGTGCTTCTTGCAGGGAGGGAATTGAAAGAACAGCCAATTCACTGCTTATCACATGTGCAGAGGGGGCCTACAGCTCATCTTTACGCTGCTGTTTTCATGCTTTGGGCTTTACAACTAGGCCTAGGCCAATTTAATCAGGTAGGTGCAACTAACTGTATTCATGAGACTGAGTGAATCTCATGATCTGAAAGACTAGCATCGACTAGGCTACCCACTACTTACTACCAGCTGACTTAGCAGGCTTGTAGCTTAAGGTGTACACCTAAGCCTACAACAAATTACAAGGACGAAGTTGAAGTCGAAGGTCAGCTGGTCAAGGAAGGGCCTGCCTGCCTGCCAGCAACTTGGCTACTTGATGCTAGGCCTACTGCAGTAGTATTGTCGAATCAAGTACTGGAATCATGTAGGCCCTACTGGAATCGTCAATTTTCAATATAAATGCTGGTGTAAGACCTCTGGGGTGTTGCACGTTTTCAATGTTAATTCTGGTTTAACATCTCTGAGTGTTGCACGATTTTAATGTCAATTCTGGTGTAGTACATGTCTGAGTGTTGCATGTTTTCAGTGTTAATTCTGGTGTAACATCCCAGGACGAATATCTGGTCCAGATTCTGTTCGGAATCTTTCACCGGATCCGAACCGGATTCCAGCCGGATTCGGTTCAGATTCTGATCAAAAATCTGATTCGGATATGGCCCCTGAATCCGGTTGGAATCCGGATAGGAATCTTGTTCAGTTTCTGAATGGAATCTTGGTAAGAATCCAGGCCAGATTCCGAATGGAATCTGAACAAGAATCCAGGTGGGTTTCTGATTGGAATCTGCACCTGAATCCAAGTGGGTTTCTGATTAGAATCTGGAGAGGAATCCAGGTGAGATTCTGATTAGGATCTGGACGGTAATCCAGGTGGGTTTCCGATTAGAATCTGGACAGGATTGCAGGTATGTTTTGAAATGGGATCCGTATGTAGATTTCGGATCAGTTCGTGAGGATCGGGTATGAATAAAAGCATTGTAAAATGATAACCTTGGAAAGATAACCTGGGTATTGTAGGAGGGTTTGCCACGGTTTGCAAGTTTTTGCTGACATGGCCCATCCATCAGTAGAAAAAGGACCTCTGTTCCTGGAGATCTTAGTTAGTTTAGGAATGAGTCTCGTCAAGCTAGAATGTGGCTCTGAATCATAGTCGTGTGTGGAAAACGCAATAGTACTAGTATTCCGCGATAATGACATCATCACCAATGTCTGTCCGACATTCATGCCTGGCACACCTGGACGCTGCGTAAATAATACGATGACGCCGACCGCAATGCGATTTGTGTGAAGTCTGATGCCATGAGTCCGACATCCGGTCGTCTGTCTTCACGTCACGGCAATACTGTGCTAAAACAATATTTACGTCATGGAATGCTATTCAGACATGAAGCTCAGCTGGACAGACAATTCAAAAACGCGACATGAATCCACAAAGAATTTCATTTTCACTCAAGACATTTCAACCACAGAAAAACTATTAAAAAACAAGACAATATCGGGAGTTTAACAGTTATTATTAAACAAACAGTAGATTATTTCTTTACAACAGGTGTAAAACAGTTGCCACCATAATACAGTCTCATTATGAAAACCCCTAATCGGCATTTCTGATCATGTCCTCACGAAGTTGTCGCAGCTCTCCGTACTTTATTCTCGGCATCAAAACAGGTTTGCTGGTGGACCCACAAGGCTGTGTAGTTAATTGTCCAGTTTGGCAATTATGTGATTGTAGGCATTAGGTATGAAAAGTCCAGAATCTCTGTTGGGGCTAGGTTGGTGTCGTTTGATTTGGATGTTTTCTCTGAATTTCCTGTTAATTGTGGGTCCACCACCAAACCTTTGGACGTTTGTTTAAAAACTAATGCTTATAAAAACGGTCCACGAGCAAACCTTCGGACGTTTGTCTAATGCTTATAAATTTCCTCAATGTTTATTTCCACCTATTTAAAATGTCACTCAAAGAATAGTCATTTACTCAATTTTAAGGAGATGAGACTAATCGGATGTTTGCATGTAGGCCATATAAATTGCGTCTCATGCCCTGACCATTATAGTGATTTCGCGCTCAACGCATAGTAGACATCCGAAAAGAAAAAGATTGGACCCTGATGTCCTATTCTCGCCAGTGGATCCCTATGCAGATATAACATTATTGGATTCTGCTCTTTCGATTTTGGCATATTCGTTCCGCTACAAGACGTCGAAGGCACAGACCGAAGACTTGCTTCAGTTGATTAAACTGCATCTTAGGACTGATAATATCCTTCCGAATTCGTATGATCGACTGCGTGAAATTTTGATTCCAAGTGCGTGCGGGACAGGCAAGGATTATTTATATTGCAGCAAATGTATAAACGTGTGTGTGTTGAAAATACCGATTCAGTGAGCTCGTGCCCGACCAGCAACTGTACGGGCCTTGAACAGGATTTGAACATGTTCAGACTACTCTCCATTACGTCACAGCTAAGGAAGATAATCGAAGGTAAGTCATTTAAGACATTCATTTCTTAAGTAAATTGCCCTGGACAAGCCCATTCATTTCTTTATCGTGTCGTATTATTGTTACTGATGTGAACTCAACTAGGCCTTCGTTACGACCAAAAAACACGTCCGAGTCATGTAGATCGTTAGAATGTAGGCCTATCTTTTGGAGCATGCCATATTTTGGATCTAGCACTAATCATTCAAAATCCCCTCGCCAGATCATTGCAGCCTAAAATTAACAGGGCGTTGATACATTGAACAACTTCCCTTACTTTACTCCTTTATTCATTTCACATTGCAATATCAGACTTCATTTTCTTACTGATGCAGGCAGCAGGGACAAACATGCACTGTGCTCTTTGATACCCTGCAGTTGCAGATGGCAAAGAGTGAAATGAAATGTTCATTTTGAAGGTGTGGGCCAAGCTAAGGAGAATCAGTGGGGATAACTAATTGCTGGTACCATGGACACGAAAGGTGTGAAAATGACTATCACTGGCTAGGCCTCTGTGTGGGGCCTTTAACCTAAGTTGTATACCGATGATTGAAAAACCTATATTTTACCGTAAAAGCTTGGTTTTATTGAAAACAACCAGATTTTATTATAAAAATATAAGTTTTATGACAAAAACTAGCTAGGGTTTTAGGAGAAAAACTTAGTTTTTGTCCGAAAACCTATATTTTATCCACAAAAACTAAGTTTTCTAAGCATAAAACTAGGTTTTAGAGCAGACATATAGGGCCATATTCATAAAGGGTGTTTAAGACTTAGACGCGTGTAACTTCACCAAATGCACACACTTCCACCATGCATTTGACGAAGTTACACGCGTCTTAGTCTTAAACACCCTTTATGAATTTGGCCCATAGTTTTTTTTAATAAGTGGACAATCCGCTTGCCATAGGCGTGAGGGTCAGTTTCGCTTTTAAGTCGAGAAAACAGAGAACGTGCCTGTGTTTGCCAACGTCATGCCTGACTTGTTCTTGTCCTGACCAGTACGATTTTGTAAATGATGCCAATTAAAGCTAGGCCTACTGTGGTCTGTCGTTGAAAACTAAAACTCACAAGTGATGTGTGACCCTGACCAGGCCTTTCATACATGTACATGTAACTTGGCGTGGATCGTGTTTATTCACTAATTCACGTGTTTGGCATGTTGGCCGCGGTGGCCGGAGAAGTCGCATATTATTATCTAAGCTGGCCCATTCGCAGCAACACTGCATAGATATCCACGTTCACTGACATCCTATCAGTAGTTTGTCGAAGTTTCAATGAAATTGGCCAATGCAGTAAGCTAAAGGCAAAATAACTTTAACAACTTTTTCGGTCATCAAAAACATCTTTTTCTCCCCCAACATGGCCAATCACACTGTCCAATGTATGTTCAACTTAACTTGACCAAACTGAATCAAACAAACCATTTGGCAGGCTACATAAATATAATATCTTTTTGTGATGAATTAACGAATCCCCTGTTTTTGTAATCCCTTATTGAGCGGATTTATATTTAGACATGTTACTATGAATATGGATAATTAGCCCCTATTTGTTCGAGGGAATTTTGGCGCGAAGGCCAGCATTGATGTTATTGATTCAAAACAAAGCTGCCTTTTTGACTCACTCTCCGCCATCCACATGCTGTTTAACAGCTTTGTCTAAATAAGTCAATTGGTCTCTTGAATTCCCTGTGTTTTGTGCGTTTACCCATAGTATAGNGACCACTATGGACTCATTCATCATTCCCATACGAGGCCAAACTTTCACAGCTGAAAGACCATGTACATGGGACTAGATCAGTCATCAAACAGGTAAAGCCGACGATTCTTTTTCGAAAAGTCCTTCCACTGAAAAAATGCTGTTTACATTCACTTAGACTGAAATACATGGTAATCAACTTCCCCGGCACTTCCAGGTAATGACATCGATAAGCCTTCAGAAAGAGGTGGAGGAGACCTCCTACTTGGCTGTTTCTGAGAGAGTGACACAATTTGTTAATTCCATGCAAGGAGCGAAGAACAGGTACACGTACGTGCTTTTCATGTTGATAATAGAACGGCTGATCACCGCCTGGAATTACAGACTACAACTCATTATCAATTTTACCTTAATAAAGTAAAATTAAATTTTTGGTATTGCAGGAACACATCTAGCACACATGAGGGACCAGTGGTTAAGTCGTCCACACTATCACGCGATGGAAAGGAGATATTTGGGAGAATGGTCAACAGGGGAGACACGTACCACGGGGATACGTACAAACGGAAGGGGACAACAAACAGCTACACTGTGGGATTTCAGGAGGAAAGTGGGGTGGGATACGGGAAGATCTTGCACTTTGAGAGGGACAAGTCTGGGACTACACATGCAGTGATTCAAAAATATGAAACCATAAGCAGGTCACCTTGTGATGATGCGCCAGTTAACAATTGCAAACTCTTGGAATTGGAATTTGTGGAAAACAGATGGGTGGGTAGGCATTTCATTTCACTTGGAGAGGTTCAAAAAATATGTAAGATAAACGCAGAAGACATTATTTTCAAATGTGTTGTCGTTGAAACGAAGGTCAATGAACGATTTGCAGTACAGTATTTCCCGGAAATTGGTGTGTACTGAGTGACAAACGGTGTAGGCCTACATTGTATCTAACATTTTGATCGATTCGTGATGCTGACACAAATTACGTTTACACATGCCACAGGGGAAAACTCAATGTCTAATTAAGAGGTGTGAGATCGGCTAATTGTTTAATTAGCCAGGTGTAATATTTACCAAACTTTCTTTTTGTTCCTTGGTTAACGACAGAACAAACGAGGACATTAACAGTGGAAACTGCTATCCACGTACATGTAGTTAGATCATGGAGGAAAATAGATGTGTATATACCTGTTGTAAAAAATATGATTATGGTGATTGCTAAATATATAATTTCTGTTATGGTTTAGATATTGTCTTATGTTTTTGCATTCCCAGTTTTTGTGCGTTGAAATGTCTTCCAATGAAAATGCAAGTCCCCGTGGATTCATGTCGCGTTTTTGAATTGTCTTTTCAGTTAAAGTGTGTGTTTGAATCACGTTTTCTGCAGCACCATGTATGTAGTAGGCCTACATTGCGACTATGATTCATTACTAGCAGCTTAGACACATCGCAGGCAGAACGAGAGTCATTTGAGACTGGGAACCAACCCAGTCCTTCTATTGACGGATAAGCCACGACAGTAATAGCTTACCTTGAGCAAACCCTACAAGGCTATGCTTCCAAGAACCTATGACAACCATTGTATTTACACTGCTTCATTCAGACCTGATTCACTATCTGATCCGAAAACTACTGCGGATCTCATTGCAAAACGTAACTGTCCAGATACCAATCGAAGACTCACCTGGATTCCTGCACAGATTCTAATCAGAAACCCACCTGGATTATTGTCCAGATTCCAATCAGAAACTAACCTGGATTCCTGTCCTAATCAGAAACCCACCTGGATTCCCGTCCAGATCCTAATCAGAATCTCACCTGGATTCCTCTCCAGATTCTAATCAGAAACCCACCTGGATTCCGGTCCAGATTCCAATCAGAAACCCACCTGGATTCTTGTTCAGATTCCATTCGGAATCTGGCCTGGATTCTTACCAAGATTCCATTCAGAAACTGAACAAGATTCCTATCCGGATTCCAACCGGATTCAGGGGCCATATCCGAGTCAGATTTTGGGTCGGAATCTGAATCGAATCCGGCTGGAATCAGGTTCGGATCCGGTGAAAGATTCTGAACAGAATCTGAATCAGATATTCGTCCTGGGATGTTTGCGAAATTGGAATGTACATATCTTTGTTCAACGTATGAAAATAGGGGCAATTTAAAGACACTGCTCTGCAATGATAAGGGGCAAGCCCCCCTTACATCATATGAAAGGGGCACTGCCCGGGTTGGGGTTAGATTCGGCCTAAGCTTAGTCAAGTTGGTGTTAGGGTTTGATTAGTCTACAAGTAGAGTTGTGCTACTGGGTATAGAGGCTTTGTAAATGCTGTCACAAGCCGCCATGCTGAGGACGCATGCTGCAGAGGCACAGCGAAATAAGCCGTGCATGCCCCAATTACGCTTCGTCAAACAATGGCATGGTACACTTCACACAAGTCACGTCATGGTCGGCTCACACCTCTGCGCCCTGTGTCCTCCAGAATGGCCACCAGGATGATATCATTGCAAAGCCTCTATGGTGGGCCAACCGGCGGGAAGTGACACATCTCCATACATTCAATTTTGCTTTTTCTGTGCATACAAGGGGCCCGATGGACATGATGAATAGGTCTTACATCTTAGGTCTAGGGCCTAGATTATGATGCTGCTATGCTATAGTATTGATGAGCATCAGCAACTATACGAGAGATATTAAAAATTAGTCATCAAAAATTTTTATTGTGCATTCTTTGTTCTTTCCTTAGCAGCTGAACGCCAGGCCCATGGGCCTCTTCTTCACAGGGTCAGGTCCACGTAACAAGAGTTTCAGTGGTAAACCTCCGCAACAAAGAGCACCCCGGGGTCAGCAACAGTACGGGCCTCGTTTTGGGAGACGTTCCCGGTGTGCCATATGTGGGTCAACATTCCATTGGGCGAAAGACTGTGAGCATAAACAGGAGTCTGTGAATATGGTCATGAGTCAAGAGTCTGTTGAGGATTGCAAATTGACATTATACACCAATGAAGAAAGTCCACATATCGTCTTTATGACAGAGTCATACGGTTCAGCTGTTGTGGACACGGCTTGCACACGCACTGTGTGTGCGGAAAAGTGGTTTGAGGATTACGTAGATACCGTACCTTATCCTCACATCAGAGGTCTCAGATTGTTGTTGAAGTGGAGTCCTTATCACTCTCCTGGAGAGTGATAAGACCTTCGGTTTGGTGATGGTGGTCAAGTGAAATCAGTGAAAAATGTGACGTTTCCTGCAACAATTGGAAATATCTGGTGCAAGATAAACAGTGAGATAGTGCAAATAGACATAGGGCCTACCACTCCTTCTGAGCAAAGAATCTCTCAAGCGAGCAGGTGCTATTTTGAATCTTGAGAAGGATGAGACAGTTATGTTCGGAAAAAAGTTCAACTTGAATGTACGTCGTCAGGTCACTATTGCATAAGTTTGAACAGTGGCAGACGCAAGGAGATAGTGCTATTGGTCGCTCGATACATACAAAATGACAAGGAAAGAGAGAGGATGCTTGTGAAAATCTACAGGCAGTTTGGTCACGCATCAGCACAGAAATTGAATAAGCTGTTGAAAGATGCCGGGGAGAATGATGGGTGTGTTTACAGACTTGTGGAAAGAGCAGTTGCGGGGTGCGAAGTGTGTCAACGACATAGTAAGACTCCAAATCGCCCTGCAGTCAGTCTCCCCATGGCAAGTGATTTTACGAAACCGTCGCTGTAGATCTGCACCAGTTAGCTCCGTCGGTGATCCTTCTACACATCATTGACATGTTCACTCGTTACAGTGCTGGAGCAATAATAAAGTCGGATGAAGGTTCAACGATTGTGGACAAGTTTATTGCTCATTGGCTCAGTATTTATGGTGCTCCCCAAAAATTGTTGAGTGATAATGGTGGAGAGTTTGAAAATGAAGATGTCAAGCAAATGGGGAGATCTTTGGAATTAAAATGCTGAGAACTGCTGCCTTCACTCCCTGGAGTAATGGAGTTGGCGAACGCCATAATATGACTGGCAGAAACCGTGCACAAAGTTAAAGAAGACAGAGGATGTTCGTGGGAAGTTGCCTTAAACTGGGCTTTGATGGCGAAGAATTCTTTGAGCAACATCCATGGCTTCAGTGCCCAGCAACTAGTGTTTGGTAGCAATCCAAATATTCCGTCTCATGTCCATTGTCTCAGATGAATTACCGGCACTTGAAGGTACATGTACTACCACCTCTTGTCGAGTGCTTCGGGAACACATTTCGGCTTTGCATGCGGCTAGAAAGCCATTCGTTCAGTCTGAGTGCTCGGGACGTATTAGGAGAGCTTTAAAGAAAGTTCGGCAACCATCCCAATTATTTCACTTCATACAGCCGATTGCAAGCTAAAACCTTGATAACCTTTCTACCGAATGATGAAGTATACAAATTAAAATAGCCTCCACGGGATCATAAAAGACTTAGTTTGAGATAGGAGTTATAAATCCACCAGTTTTGTCGTCGTTTTCTGTCTCATCAGCAACATCCGCCATTTTTACTCGGTGAGGTGTAAGATAAAACTCGGAGAGGGTTGCTGCTACTCAGAAAGGCGGCTGCCGATTCTCCACGGTGGTGATTGTGGTGATGCTGTTGTGACGTTCGATGATGAAGATGATGGAATTTGTCAACCTGTGACAGAGAGTGTCGTACAAGAGACAAGTTACTGCTGACATGGCTGAGAGTGTCATTTAAAGTCGCACTCAGCATGCTCAACCTGCACGAAGTATGGATACTGTATGGAGGAAAGCGAAAATTACGCCAGGACAACAGATCAAGTTTTCATTTGCTGAAAGTGATCAGCCTGTGACTGCTAAGGTGCTGAGCAAAGCAGGGAAGTCCACAGGAAAATACAAGGATTGGTTCAATCTACAGTATACAGATGTTGATGGAAATGAACGACAACAGTCCGTGGATTTTGGGAAAGTGAGGGACTTAGTAATTACAGACTTGTCTAAAAAGGAAAGTTCACAGGCATAACCAGTGGTGGAAGAGGAAGAAGTGATGGTTGTAGATAATGTTTCTTTCGACCATGCAAAGCAGAAGGAACTGAAGAGTTGGAGACAACATACGGTATGTGAAGCTGTTAAGGATTGTGGACAAAAGACGATTTCCACACGATGGGTGTGTACAATGATGGAGATAGATGGTGTTCTATAGCCTAAAGCAAGACTAGTAGCAAGAGGTTTTGAAGAAATCGATGAGTCAATACAAAAGGATTCTCCGACCTGCACAGCTTAGTCGTGGAAAATGGTCTTCGCTGTCCTGGGTATCAAAGGCTGGGAACCACGAGCAATGGATATCAAAACTGCTTTTCTTCAAGGTTTCCCCATTGGATAGGAAAGTGTATCTTCGTCCTCCAAAGGAAGCAAGGTCCACAGGAAAGATATGGTTGCTTCAAAAATGTGTGTATGACCTGAACGATGCATCACTATGTTGGTATAGGAGAGTTAAGGATGTTATGCAGAAGAACGAGGGTTCAATGTCTAGAGTTGATCCTGCAGTCTTCTTTTGGCATAATAAGGAAAACAATCTACTCGGCCTAGTAGTTTGTCATGTGGATGACTTCTTGTGGGCAGGAGATGAGACGTTTGAGTCTCAGGCAGTGGACAAAATTCGGAGAGAGTTTCTGGTTGGTAAGGAGGAAACAGGCCCATTTAGGTATATTGGTGTTACCATCAAGTAAGATAACGTCGAGCACTGTATTGTACTTAACCAAGATGAATACAGTGCAGGTATTCAGCCAGCTGAAATTTCTAAGACAAGGTCATCTGAGACAGAAAGTTTGTTAACAGAAAAGGAAAGAACACAAATGAGATCAAAAGTTGGTCAGCTTCTGTGGTTGGGACATCAGACAAGACCGGATCTTTTGTTTGATGCTTCTTCACTTGCGGCCAGAATCAAAGAAAGTCAAGTAAAAGACTTGTTAGAGGTAAACAAAGTGATCAAGAAAGCCAAGGGTGAGAACGCGTCACTTAAGTTTCAACAGTTAAAAGAGAAAAGGTTTTGGTGCTCCACACTGACGCTTCATTGGGAAATCTGAAGGATGGAGGGTCGCAGGGAGGCTACTTCATTTGTATCAAAGGAGATGGCAACGTAATCTCGCCATTGTGCTGGAGTTCTCGAAAGATTAGACGAGTGGTTCGTAGCACTATAGCAGCAAAAACGATGGCGCTAGCCGATGGCATAGATGCTGGTGTTTTCTTAGCGATACTTTACACTGAGCTCATGTATGGTAAAGCCAACCCTGAGATGATGTCGTAGTAACTGGGAACCTTCATAAATCCCGCAAAGCTACTTGAACTAGTGTCACTAGCTTCCTCCCCTGACCCCCCACACCCCGCCCTTGACCACACCTAAAAGCCTACATTTCAGGATGCCAAAAACAAATTTCCATTACTTTGTTTTGGCATTGTACACTCATGGAAAAAAGTAAATGGACAGCAGTTTTTCTTGAATATCTCCAAACCATTGCGATGTAGGAGACTGAGCCTAACATATGTGATAGCAAATTTTCCTGGCCATCTGATGATATCAAAGTCCAGAAAATCTGGTAAAATCCACCTTTGATAGAAGGATTTGGTAAAGTCATGGTTTTGGCTACTTTTTTATTTGCAGGTTTTCACTGAATTTTTTTATAGGAGCGTGTTCCTCTCATCGAGAGCTTTCATATCATATCTTAAATTTTCAATTATTTTAATTAGAAAGGTGGTTTTTAACCACTTTTATCGATATTATTCTGCACATGCCAGGCACACCTTTGACACAGTCCCTTTCTCTAAAATCTACTTTATTTACTCACAACAAAAATTCAATATAACGCTTTATTCTCCTGCTGAACACCTTCACAACATCAACTCACAAATTCGTACAACGGAGGTCCAACTGAAACATAACACAACTCTCTTTATAAAATTAGTGCACAACAGAAAATACGCATAACTCAATGCGTATTCCTACGCATTGAGGAAAGAAATAGTTTGTATAACTACGATTTCTCTAAAATCTACGTTATTTACTCACTACACTATTTCTTAAATTCAATATAACGCTTCCTATAGAGACAACCAACCTACAACCTGTCTCAGGCATGTAATTCACACATATTCACACAACCAAGATAACACCGAGCAGCACCTTTTATCCAACATTTATCATGTTTATACCTCTTCCAAGGAAATATTTCAAACGCATAGTATTGATACAAACTGCTAACTGTTAACTACTAAAAACTGCTAACGTCAAATCTAAATGAACACACGTAGGTCTAAAGTAAACGTCGTATGAACAAACTGACCACATATTATATCGTGGTGCGAACCTTAATGCCTCAACATGTCAGCTGTGAATGACTCTGGCGCCTGCGGATACACGTAGCGATTTAAGAACACCTCTTTTGTCTTCCACCTACCAATCTGCATCGCCGTTTCAGGCGCCACACCAGTTTGTACCGCGCGCGTAGCCCCTGTGGGCCTAAAAGACTTCGCCGAGTAACCCTGCTTGCCTAATCCAGCCAAGTCGATAGCCTCTTGCATGATACGACTGATTGTGTCTCCCGACACCAATTTGTATGGGTGTGTCAAAGAAACAAACAGTGGGTTAGTGTCACTAGGCCTAACACTCGCCGTACGGTTAATGTAACACCTCAAGCAGGACACTGGGTCCATCATGCGGTTGCTATGGTTCCCGGGTATTTTGACTTCAAACCCTGTGCGATTTGTGTCATTCTTTATACCAAAGAAGTGCACCGTCATCGAACCATCACCATGAAAAATAACATCGTCCACCGACATACTAGACCTTTCAAACGCAGACTTTTCCCGATTATAAACCATGCCTTTTGGGGCTAGGTCAGAAGGCCGAGTCATGCATACCAAAGCTAACAGGGTAACGGCTTTCAATCTCAAACGCCGAATGGGCAACACCTCATTGTCACCCCACGACTCAAACAGTAACTTGAATGGCTCTATGGGCATAGGCTTGGTACGTAACATCGGCTTAGACGTACCAGTCTTTATCAAACCAGTTACTAGTCTCTTAATATCACCATCATGCATGGGAGAAGGCTTGCCCAAGGCCTCAAACCAACATGTAAGTGCTGCACCGGCAGTGCGCAACTGCGCCTCCGGGCGACTTGACGAATCGGCAATAGTACACAGTCTGCCACCACCGCAGACCGGCTCATTTCCGAAAAAGGAACCTGCCTAGAATCACAAAATGATACATATCTACCAATGAACCTATTATAACACTTAACCGTAGAAGGCGCAAGGCTATAAACCGCTTGCTGCACAGCCCTATCCGACCAATCTTTAGCCCTTAACCTCTTGCACCAGATATCCGCCAGGCATATATACGCCAAGCTCGATTTTTGAGGGGTTCCGTTGCCCCGACGGCTATCACAGTCCGGTTTGACACTGGTAACCGAATTGGCGCATCTACCGACATCGCCACCAGTTGGCGGAACCAAGTTTGACTCTCCCACCAAGGGGCGACAATAGTCGCCATGGCCTTTTGTTGTTTTACCACCTGTAAAGCCTCGCTTATGTCGCCCTTACGTACAGTCAGAACTAGTTGGCAACTGATAATCGGCGCGTAGTTGGAACTAATCAGTCACAACTACTAGGTGACATAAGCTCTCGGGCGCCAGCGAGTAACTAGTTGCAAATTACAAATATCCAGATCCAGAAAATCGCACGTGTTCAACTTCAGCACGTTTTATTTAAAATCAAAAGAAATCAGTGTCGACATAAGCACTCAAAAGACGGCGATAAACTAGTTCCAGGTAGTTGCGACCGATCGGTATTTTTCTAGTCGGTGGTGACATAAGTTATCAGTTGCAACTTGTTGACGCTATTTCTATCACAGCGTAGGGCGACATAAGCGAGGCTTAAAACTTTTGGAATCAGCGCAAAGGGTGCGTTCACGAAACTGTTTGCCTTGCCCCAGTCTTTCTGTGCCAAGGCATCCACACCCGAGGTTTCCGGGTCCCAAAATAGGCTGTTGTACACAGGCAATTGCGCCGTCATTTAGAGAGGCGAACCTGTCCACCTGATGTGGACCCCAGTATCTGTCTAATTGATTGAATAACCCGGGATGCAGCATCCACTCGTAAGTTGACCGCCTCCTGGAGAGTTGGTCCGCGTGCCAGTTTTTCACCCCTGACAGGTACGAAGCTGGGCAATTCTCCAGTAGAGAATGGATATTACAAAATCAAATTTTTATTTTCATCTTTGATATTACAACTCGTTCAGATCAGCAAAAAATCTAGGAGATTCAGGCAACACTGCTGAAAATTATAATGTGAAGTGTTTTCAGTTATAAGGCAAGATAAATTTATGAAAATTAAAATTCATGTTTTTTGCACAGAATGTCCTGACATGACCTAGTTTTGGTACCCTTCTTTAGCCTGTCATAGGTCAGATTACATCCATGAAAACCATGGTGTTTTGGTTGGTTTCACATCTACAAGGCCTGATTGAGGAACAATGGACAAATACAACACAATACAGTTGGGATGAATATGACTTTGAAGCCTTCTTTTCGGAAGAAGCTTTTTGTAATTCCGTTACTGTAATTCCGTTACCACGAACTGTCTTTAGAAATGTTAATTTCTCTCAGAAGTAGAAAGATTTGGTGACGGTTAATATCTGAACTGAGAACTGACAACCTAAAGTGTATTATCATACTGTTTTTGTAATCATACGTTCTGCGGGTATTGTGTAGGAATTTTTTAAAAGTTGGTGACTGTTTTTGCACTGTCTCTCTGATTAATTCCGTTACCGACCAAAGTGGGCAACACTGCTCCTTAAGCTTGAATTGTAGACTGGGTTTGAACCTGTTCAAAATTATTTTGGCCCAATATGCCCAGGATATGACTGATTTCGTATCCGTCGTATTTGCCAGATAAGGGTGGGAGCCAAAAATATGACTAAATTTTGCTCTGATTTGTAATTCCGTTACCGGAGAATTGCCCAGCTACCAACTTCACATTCATGTTCATGGCCTCTACATGTATCGCCCGAGCTACCCGATCTAGCGATTCCACCGAACCGCCCATCTTGTTCATCATTGCTACGGTTGTGATATTGTCCGACATAACCTGCACCGTTTTGTCTTCCAAAAACTTTCTGAACGATCGAAGGCCTAACAGTACAGTGAACAACTCCCGTTAGTTTGAATGGCGAAATGCCATCTGGCGGTCCCAAAAACCTTGTGCCTCCTGGCCGGGTATCCAAGCCCCCCAACCATAACCGGAGGCGTCTGTTACCATCTGAATATCCACCGCGGTATCTGTTACTACCAACCCGTTCCATTCTCCTAACGCACCTAACCACCAGGATAAATCATCCACAGTCGGAGAATCAAGTACTAAAATATCACTCCAAGATTTCTTGCTAGCTGACAACCTGTACAAGTTCCTTAGAAAAAGCTTGGCCGGGAAAACACATTTAAACATGGACACACACTGGCCCCCTATGCGAGCGAGCCCCCTGGCCGAAATGGAACCACGGTTAAGCACTCTCCTAATGTCTTTTCTTAAGATTGACACCCTTCTCTTGGGTATGGAGACCACAACCTTATCACCAGCAGTATTTACCAAATAGCCGATGAATTCTTTCGCCTGAGTCGGGTTGAAATCGGATTTTTCAAAATTCACCTTCGCGCCTAAACCTTCCAAATTATCTAGGAGCAAACGTTTGTGTCTATCAATGTCTATCTTAGCCGCAAGCAGGATGAAATCATCCACATACAACACCACTCTCAACCCAAGCTGTCGTAGGAAACGTACTACCGGCCGGAGTACTTTAGTAAATATGAAGGGGCTACAATTTTGGCCAAAAGGCAAAACCGCCCACCGAAAATAATGCTGTTCAAATTCGAACCCTAGCAAAGCCCTATGTTCTGGGTGGACAGGTACATGAAAGAACCCGTTCTTTAAATCAGCAGTAACTATATAGTCCTTAGGTTTCGCCACCCGTATTACAGTATCAATGCCTTCGTACGCAAATTTTGGCGGCTCACAACTCTGATTTAAATGTCTCAGATCAGTCACTAGTCGAAACCCCTTTTTCTTGGGGACGCATGATATGCGTGAAACACACTTTGGTCTAATGTCACACAGTTCAATACTACCCAATAGTAGCAAGTCCGATATTTCTTTCCGTAGAAATTCTGTCTCTGCACTGGAAAAAGGACTATTCCCATGCACGAAGCTCTCGATCTGGCTAATATCATTAAGGTCGATCTATAGTCATTGGGTTTTCCCCAGACAAACACATTCCAAGGGACCCACTGGCGTGAAACTGAATGAATCATAATGAATAATAATTGCCTCTACTCTGTTCGTCAATTTTAGGCCGCGCTAGTGCTCAAATAGATCTTATTGTTGCCAGTCAGTTATAGGCCTTGGCATTCAACGGTCTGCTGATTTGCGCATGTAATATCTGGAAACACACCATAGTGAACGTGTGTTGCAAATAGTAAACAAACCCACGTGAAGAATAAAGTTTCAAACTTGCCACAGTGCAGAGAATCGCGACGTCACGTCACACCAGGCCCCGTCAGTTCCGCGAATCGGCGCACGTCGGCGCTAGCGTTCGCTGGGCTTCACCATTCGCAGTGAAGACATGTGCGATTTCGTAGAATTTCTACAGTATGGCTGGTAGCAGCTGCCATTCTGTGGTAGAGGATGGAATTAGTAACCAACATGGCTGACACTGAAGCAGCCGATGGAGAAAATAATGAAAATAAACGCTTATAAACCGACTTCAATATGACGAAGATGAGCCGAGGTCAACATCG
>NMRB01002367.1:61560-93799 GCA_002633025.1 Notospermus geniculatus
CCCCCCCCAACCATAACCGGAGGCGTCTGTTACCATCTGAATATCCACCGTGGTATCTGTTACTACCAACCCGTTCCATTCTCCTAACGCGCCTAACCACCAGGATAAATCACCCACAGTCGGAGAATCAAGTTCTAAAATATCACTCCAAGATATCTTGCTAGCTAACAACCTGTACAAGTTCCTTAGAAAAAGCTTGGCCGGGAAAACACATTTATACATGGACACACACTGGCCCCCTATGCGAGCGAGCCCCCTGGCCGAAATGAAACCACGGTTAAGCACTCTCCTAATGTCTCTTCTTAAGATTGACACCCTTCTCTTGGGTATGGAGACCACAACCTTATCACCAGCAGTATTTACCAAATAGCCTATGAATTCTTTCGCCTGAGTCGGGTTGAAATCGGATTTTTCAAAATTCACCTTCCAGCCTAAACCTCCCAAAGTATCTAGGAGCAAACGTTTGTGTCCATCAATGTCTATCTTAGCCGCAAACAGGATAAAATCATCCACATACAATACCACTCTCAACCCAAGCTGTCGTAGGAAACGTACTACCGGCCGGAGTACTTTAGTAAATATGAAGGGGCTACAATTGTGGCCAAAAGGCAAAACCGCCCAACGAAAATACTGTTGTTCAAATTCGAACCCTAGCAAAGCCCTATGTTCTGGGTGGACAGGTACATGAAAGAACCCGTTCTTTAAATCAGCAGTAACTATATAGTCCTTAGGTCTCGCCACCCGTATTGCAGTATCAATGCCTTCGTACGCGAATTTTGGCGGCTCACAACCCTGATTTAAATGTCTCAGATCAGTCACTAGTCGAAACCCCTTTTTCTTGGGGACGCACAATATGCGTGAAACACACTTTGGTCTAACGTCACACAGTTCAATACTACCCAATAGTAGCAAGTCCGATATTTCTTTCCGTAGAAATTCTGTCTCTGCACTGGAAAAAGGACTATTCCCATGCACGAAGCTCTCGATCTGGCTAATGTCATTAATGTCACCACGCAATGGGAACTTTACACCTTCCGTCAACCAGTCTAAAACCTGGGACGAGGCACCGATCTGGCGCCATCTCTCCAAATTATCAGACAGAACATTTCTCATTTATCACACCTAAACTATTGTTGATCATTACTATTATTCGTGGTGTGCTGTTGATATCCGGAATTGAAAACTTGAGGTCTTCCCCGAGGAAAGTTGTTTCCACGGAGCATGTCCCTGTAACCTCTGTTACCACGGCCACCAAAACCACCTCGAAAACCACCACGGTTATAGCTGCCTCCACGCTCTGAGCCGGGGTTGCTCCGACTACCAATGCTTGCAAGCTCAGCTGCCACTCGTACGTTCTGGATATTCTGAGAATCGAAACCGGAATTGTGGCGTTGTAGGGACCGGAATAACTGAGCAGTAGGGTTATCAAATCTCCCCTTCACCAACAAAGCCGCATATTCGTCCTGTAGGTATCGAATATTAGCGAGAAGCGTCACTACTACTGGCTGAAGATCCGCATTGTTTTCGTCGATTTGACTCATCAACTTCAAAGCAGTTTCGACGTAACGACCACATTTGGATACGACATTCAGCGTTGTCTGATCCTCCTTCTTGATGCCCGTTCTGGCATCATGGAGCTTCAAATTTGGCGGCAGCACCACCTTTTCAACCGACGACTTCACCGAGTTGAAGAGTTCCTGTATAGAGCTCAAGTCGTCCAAAGAATTGGCTGCAGTCCCCAAATTAGGACCGGGACCAACCGCACCAATCGTGCCGGGACCCTGATTTGGGTCTATTGCCTGGTTTGGCGTACCATACAATGCATGCAAGCGCGACGTGCTACATGTACCACCACCACGTGCGCTGTCTGGGTGTGGCCTGCTGCTCTGTTGCGCAGAGAATCGATCAGTACCTTCGTCCCTTTTATCAATAATATTATGCTCCAAACGGTCAAGCCGGAAGGTTACGCCACTCACTGACTGTCCCAATTCATCGATCTTTATACTCAATCTGTCTATCGGATCCCTTGGCGCCGAAAAGAGGGAATATTCTTCGTTTTTTTCCTCGGACATTGCGGTGGACCTCCGTGTTGTGAAAGTGCACAACAGAAAAGACGCATAACTCAATGCGTATTCCTACGCATTGAGGGAAGAAATAGTTCGTATAACTACGACCATGATATCTGCAAATATCATGAGAACGAGCAGGTACAAACTGAAAGTCTCAGTTGCAATAACATCCTTGGTGAGCTAGGCCTATGATGTTGCGACACCAGTTCAATCTCAACCTTTGATATATCAGTTTCACTATGAACCAGGTATCGGAGACCTGAAATTTTCATTCCATCTTGTAGCTCAAGTCATGTTACCTGGGGGTAGGTCACATTTCCAGATCTGTAACTGTTGCAGGAACAAAGTTACAGGGCGTGATAGACCGAACAGACAGACACGCGCGCGCGCACGCACGCACGCTGACAGACAGACATCAGACAGACAGACAGCCTGACCAAACACTAACTCCAAACCCCGACCCCTGAGTAGCCAGATTGGTCTATTATAACTGAGCTACACACACCAAGGCTTTGCTGGTACAGTCTGTGATGATCCGACGGTTAAAACGGAACTTGTACCGTACAGGCAATGTCGGCTAGGTCGCCTGTCAATGAATGTACCAGGTACATTGAGTGATGGCGCAAAGCCGACACTGACCGTACCTGGCACACTGTATGTCGGAGACATTCAGCCATTTACTTTATACCGGCTGTCGAAAAAAAGTGGCAATACCGTGCTCCTTTAAATAGAAGAATAAAAGAACCCTTTCCCCATATATTATTTCTATTTTACACTATGGTGGTAGAGTGATGATTTTCTGTGCCTAAAACGCTTTTGGCATTCCACATTTAAAAATTTTCTGGCGGAGGTCCTCAGACCCCCTGCACCCCCCTTACCGGAAAGCCGGATCCACCACTGCATAAATAAGACAACTTACGACAAGCGGAAGGGATTGGTGCGCAGCCTCCATTGATGCACGGCCATGACTGGCGCTTGGGGCAACTCATGACTTCAAATGAAGGCCGTCAAATGAAAGAGACTTGTGTCTGTAGGGATGGACTGGACTAGTTCAGTTTGTGATTCAATTAAATGTTGATCTGAAAATTGAGACATCGGTCAATCACATCCGACTAATCAGATGTAGATCTAGGCTAACAGTCAACACTATTATATACAATACACACAGTTCTATACATTATACTCGAGTTTTGGTGTTGGTCAATCCGGACCACTAGACACTGTTACATGAAGCGACTGCCATTTTGTCGGAAAGTGAACGACCCCTGGGAACGAGGTTGCGATTTTACCCAATCTCCTACGCGGAGGTCATCATTCACGGTTTTAAGTGGAGCATCATAAAATGCGGAACGACACGGCAAGGTGCTAAGCACACTGGGCTTGAAATGGGTTGAAGAGGGGAAAAAATTGCCCACAAATCAAACCTGTACCATCTGTTAGAGTATAGTCTTAGGGAGTGTTTTGATGCAAGAATGAAAAAAATCTGTTGGGAATGTTTTTGAGAAAATCGCATTTTTCTGAAATTTCAATGTCAGAATTTGAGAAATGGCTACAAAGGGTTAACGCGCATTTTTTAAACTTCAAAATGAGTTGTATTCATTTGCAAATGATACTAGGGAAGCTCTGATATAAAGACAATAACATTCCCCTGTTTTTTCTTGAGAAAAATAGTTTTTTCCTTTTGCAATGGAATTTGAGAACTTGGGTAAAAAGGGTTAATACACATAGTTATGAACTTAAAGATGGGATGTGTTCATTTCATAATGGCAACTGAATAGCACTTAAGCAAGGACAATAATCGACAGTCATGGCTTACACAAATCCCTGGCCTTATATTACATAACATTGCCCAAAGATGGTAGATTCCAGTTTTTTCATCGAATCTTTGCGATTGGATGGCAGGAGGAGGTCAAAAACTTTTGTGATGCGCACATGATGCTTGATGCACGTTCTCAATCAAATCAGTTCTGAATCGCATTCCGCAAACCGTCTTGCGGAAAACGATTTAGAAAAAATCGATTTGGGAGTTACTATTCACACACAATCTCAAAACGGTTTGGGACCATGTCAAATCGATTCAACTCGTTCACACTGAAAGCGTTTTGAGGTTCTTGTTGTTGTTGTCGGTGAAGCGAATTCCTGTCCCGCCAGGAAAAACCCCGAAGAACCCAACCACGTGTTGACATGCGGTAGCACGGGAAGTACTCACGGCGCGTGCGCAATGAAAATCGACTTGGATAAATCGATTTGGCCACTCACACGTACATTGGAATGCGATACCGCGAAGGCGCTTTAGCCGAATCGACTCGAAAACACATCCGGATGTGTTTTGGATATGACGATTTGAAACCGTTTTGAGTGTGAATAGCTAAAAATCGTTTTAGCTCTGCCAAATCGATTTGGAACCTGTCTATTTAGTTGACTTTTGTGAACAAAACAAGTGTGGTCTGTCAAGGTTCACGGAACAAGCCTTTGAGGCGGTCCACGCCGATTTTGCCAAAAATTGGACCAGGCAGGATCTGGTGAAGGACAACATCAACAAAATATATGGACTGAAACCAGCAATCAGTAAACGAGTACAACTCAAGTCATGTTTATGATTGTTATTTGTGATGAACACATGTAGTGTATGTCATAACTACTCAAAGCATAACATGGTTAGATTCTGGAACAAAACTCTGTTACGGTAGTATGTAAACATTGAAACGTTTCAAAAGAAACGGGCCAAATGAAACGACCCAAAAAACATGCTAAATCTGAAGTTGCGTGGCAGAAACGGTGTAATTTTGTTATTTGCAGTTCATTTTTGGCACTTTCATGGCATAATTGCATTAAAATCTCTCACAACACACGTCTCCCATTCACGTGTTGTTATTGTTTACATGACACCATGCTTCCCATTCATTCAATGTTCAAGGTCTCCGATCCCAAATATGAAAGTCGTCGCTTCATAAATTCTCTATTCTATGCGATTATTAATTACCTTTTTGTATCATATACTTTCTCTATATGTCACTCGCCACGGTTATTTTCTGTGAGGAATTTGTGTGAGGCCTCAAAACGTCTTCAAAATATATATTTTTTGATATTCCAAAGTTTGTAACACAATGTGCATGCGAGTTGTGAATAGACAAGCCTGGTGGCGACAGGGCTCACTAAGTGGAGGGTTAATGAATGGGAGTAACAGAAAATAGATGGACAATTCGAATACTAATTGGTTGTATCACTTTATCAGAATCATCATCATCCACATGTCTAGGCCTAGGCCTATAAATTCCTATTTTCTGAGGAAGTTGGATTTGACGGTTAATGATTAAATGGATTCTAGCCAAGAAAGTACCCCTCTCCAAACACAGTCAATGACTCATCAATAAAGCAACAGACCCTTTACCGCAGGATATTCAAAAGACAAACAGAAACACACACTCCCTCAAAATTTCTTCGCCGCTGGTCAGATGCTAGTAATAACAATTCACTATACACAGTGATACACATTCGCCAAATATAAATAAAAGTGACCTAATTACCACACGCAAGCTCCATATAGCGTAATCCGTGCAGACACGATTGAAGTAAAACAAGCGACCAGGTATGGTTTGGCTAGTCTTGCGTTCTCGGGAAAAAATCCGTCGATTCGGTGTCTTTTTTCTCCACAAAGACGTTATGATCAAATCAAACGGACTGACAACAAAATTTAATGACCACTTGAAGAATTTTTGGACCTAAGTTCCGTACACAATTCAACCCAACTAACTCACGATCGTGCAAATCAAATTCGGCCTATTTTCGTCATCCACAGACCCAACTCATTTCTCATTGCCAGGAAGGAAATCCAGCCTCACGCACGATACGCATCCGCTTTTTCAGCCCACAAAAACCCTAATATCTCAAAAACTATGTAACGTATCAAAATTTCGTTGACCTCAGACAAAACTACATACAATTCGCCGTACATACATACCAAGATCAATAACATTGGACAAAACATGACTCCACAATCGGATGGAAACGAAAAATCAGACACGAAAATAAGGGTCACTTAGTGAGCCAATAATAAGCCAACCAATTAGCGTACTCCGATCATTCCATTTTTATGAGGGGTGCGAGGTTGGCGAGAGGAAAATGTGACGTCGTTCCCCGCAGTGTTGCCTAAATCTGGCTAAGAAATCACAGAAAAAGCTAAAATGATGATAAAAATCATGAAGGCATCGGGTAATCTACATTCCTCTATTCATACAAGGTAAAATAACATACACATTGCTATTGCGATGCACATTGACGTCAATGCACAATCCCTTATTGTCTTTGCTTTGGTGTTCTCCCAGCACCACAATTAAATGTGTGTTAACCCTTTTTTATCCAAGTTCTCAAATTCCATTGAAATTTAAGAAAAAAACTACTTTCTCAAAAAACAGGGAAATTTTTATTGTCTTTATATCAGAGCTTCCCTAGTATGAATAGGCTACAAGTGATTTTGAAGTTTTAAAATGTGTGTTAACCTTTTTTATTCATTTATTATTGAATTCTGACATTGAAATTTCAGAAAAGTGCGATTTTCTCAAAAAATTCCCAACAGATCTGTTTCTCATTTTTGCATCAAAACACTCCCCATACCATACTCTAACAGATGGTACAGGTTTGATTTGTGGGTAATTTTTTTGCTCTTAAACCCGTTTTAAGCCCAGTGTGTAGGAGTTTGGATTTGACAGAATGTGTACCGGTAGAGGTTACGAGCGAAGGTTACGAGTTGACCACGGGTAAGAGTTGACCTGATTAGAGAGGATACGCAGCTTTCCGACTCCGACTCCAACTTCGAGAATGAATTGCAGTCCGCTGTGGACATCCTTGATAAAAACGATGTGATAGAAGTTTTCAATTCGTCAAACACTATAAATTGAAGGCAGAAAAAATTGGTCTAATAAATCAGAAGTGCGGATAAATAATGAATATTGAAGTAGTAATCCTAGTCGTTACGACTTTGAGACACGAGGTATTTTACGATTCGCAAACATCTATCAAATCGTTTTTATCACGGATGTCTACAGCGGACTGCAATTCATTCTCGTAGTTGAGGTCGGAGTCGGAAAGCTGCGCAGCCTCTATTATGACAGAGTTGACAGAGTTACGAGTTTACCCGGTTGTTGACATCTATTCTGACCAGACCTCGACAAGAGATCCACAAAACTGTTCACAAGTCGACAAAAGCTACGTCTACACGAGAGACTTATTTGTCTCGGGTTAACTTTGTCTCGAGACAAATTAACCCGAGACAAATAACGGAGCGTCTACACGGATACATCTATCAAATCGTTTTTATCACGGATGTCTACAGCGGACTGCAATTCATTCTCGTAGTTGAGGTCGGAGTCGGAAAGCTGCGCAGCCTCTCTATTATGACATAGTTGACAGAGTTACGAGTTTACCCGGTTGTTGACATCTATTCTGACCAGACCTCGACAAGAGATCCACAAAACTGTTCACAAGTCGACAAAGACATGCCCAATACATGAACACACTCCTATACTCAATGATTCTTACGAAAATTTGTGATCTGGGTTCCACTTCTACTTTCCCCATCCCCATTTCCTCCTTTAGTGATTTATAGGCTATTAAAGTGATCAGGCTAATGGGCGATTTGAAAATGATTATTCACAAAAACTAGGCCAATCAATACAAAAATTACCTATTACTCTGTGATGGAATTGTGCATTTCTGAACTCTGATAAAAAACACCTACTGTTTTAAGGGAAAATGGCACGAGTTGATGATGAAAAACACGTAACGTCTTGGTTATAAGCGGGCACATGTAGTTATTAAGTACGGAACGGAATCGTGGTAGCAAACGGAATGTGAAAGACGGACCGACCTGTAAACTGGAATGGAACAAAGCTATAATCTTAGGCTGCGTTTAGCTGACACGCGGAATGCGGTATAGGGACGCGGAAACCCTGGCGGAAAGAAATGTTGTGTGCGAAAATGCATTGCATTTTCCGCTTCCGCGTTCCGCAATCCGCATTCCGCGTGTCAGCTAAACGCAGCTTTATGAATAGCGCTGTGTTGTGATGTTGGGTTCGTTCTGTCGTGTTGGTATTAAAGATAATGTATCACGGGTATTTTCGCGGCCCACGAAATTCATTGTTTATTTCCTTTTTAGCTCACTCGTGAGCTATAGCCATCACGCGGCGTCCGTCGTCCGTCGTCGTCCGTCGGCGTCCGTCGTCGTCCGTTAGCAGGGCACGTTTTGTAACCGCTGGGGCTATTGATCTGAAACTTGGTACACATATACCCCTAGGTCAAATGACCTATGACACCCAATTTCGGTCCGATCTGATTCCTGGCTTGGCCACCAGGGGGGATAAACCGAAAACCTTTAAAGTGCAGTTTCGCCTTAACCGTTGATCGGATCATCACCAAATTTTTATGGTGGGTACATCTTATGAGGATACACGACATATCACCCNTACCAACATGGTAACAACATATTTTTGTACAATAAACCTCGCTCAGTATTTTTGTGGGGTGTCAAGTTTTTGGAAATGATGCCTCATTACACCACACATATGAACAATTTTTATTTGAATGAAATCCCTGACCCCTGCATACTATTCATGGTAACTTGAATGTTACGGCTTACTCAGCCTAACAGAGTCCCCTGATCAGGGTTTTTTTGATCGACAGGAGACACCCACTCCTGGCTCCTCTTCAACCACTCAGTGGTTGAAAAGGAGCAAAACAAAAACCCAAGCTGGGATCTTGCTCTGTTCAGACCTTGCAAAAACATGTCTAATATCAAAAATAGATAAAGACCAAAAATATACCACTCTGAAACCGGCCCAGCCCAAGGGTTTTAGTTATTTTTTTAAATAATAGGTGGCGCATGATCAAAAAAGTTGCAAAAATCTAAAAACTTTTGGCACCAAAATATAGGCAGGGGCACAAGGAATACTAATCACAACTTTGTTTGCAAATCCATGCATTCCCTAATGAGTAATTAGCAATTAAAGGGTCCTGCGCCACCTATATTTAAAAAAATGAACTCAACGTGCTGGTCCATGCCAGTCTGAGGTATAGTCATCTATTTAAAGATTGATATCTCTGAAACCAGTGGATGGATTTGATTGAATTTTATACTGCTTGTAGCCAGTGTCTAATTCTTTGACTTGGTGCAGTAACTCTCAGATCGTCCAAGTTTTTGGGGAGATAGCTGCCAATTTTATGCTTTTCAACGTTGAGAGTGGTACATTTTTGGTCTTTATCTATTTTTGGTAAGAGTCAGAACTGATATGAACAAACTCAAATAATCGAATAATAGGGAAACAATAGAAATGCTGTTGTTCGATGGACACTTTCTCTGGCCCACCCTGTAGAGAGCATTGTTTACCTCATGTGAAATGAACTTACTAATGTTTTAGTGTCAACTTAGAGCCCACAAAGGTAAGCTTTTAGGAATTAGATGCAAAATTTGATCGATCAGTGAGTTGTGTCCCTAATTGTCTTCTGTGTTAGCAGTTTGATGCAAATGCAACATGATATGAAGGCCGGCATCCCGCTACTTTCACAGACTGCAGTAAGATGTCAAAGCGGTTCTCCCTGGTTCAGCCATCTACCAGCGCTGGAAATGATGTTGTGTGATCAGCATCAGCGACGACTTGGACAAAATGCATATTCTGCGGTATGCCTCAGACGTCGTCACAGAAGAAACAGGTCACTTCGGACTGGCTTGAACCTGATTCAAGACTGGTACTACATCTACGTGTTTTTGCCGGGCTAATGATGCTCTGACCAGACGAAGTGGCTCGGTTTTTGGCTTGAGGCATACCTTTCGATTTTATATTCTGAGAATTTATTTCTACACGACCTATCCCAGACAGCTGTGTTCAAAATCAAAGTTTCTTCGATTCCTCTGCATCATCAAATCGGCTTAAGTCTATGTTGATTACGAAGGGGTTGTACCCCTTTCGTCACCGCGTTGAAGCAAGTTCGCCACTGTTTTGTAGCCGACTCCAACATCTTTATTATTTCTGGTGGGTTCAATCAAATGAGCTGGGGTAACCTCTTGGCAGAATATGCTGGTGGGTTCAATCAAAGGTCCTGGGGTAACCTCTTGGCAGAATATGCATTTTGCCGAAGTCGTCTCCGATGCTGATGACACAACTGATCATGCTGATGACACAACATCATTTCCAGCGCTGGCAGACGTTGAACCAGGGAGAACCGCTTTGACATCTTATTCGAATCTGTGAACGTAAGGAGGGAAGTCGGCCTTCATATCATGATGCATTTGCATCAGGTGATGATGAGATTGCTAACACAGAAGACAATTAGGGGCACAACTCATTGATCGATCAAATTTTGCATCTAATTCCTAAAAGCTTACCTTTGTGGGCTCTAAGTTGACACTAAAACATTAGTAAGTTCATTTCACATGAGGTAAACAATATGCTCTCTACAGGGTGGGCCAGAGAAAGTGTCCACCGAACAATAGCATTTCTATTGCTTCCCTATTGTTCGAGGGACACTTTCTCTGGCCCACCCTGTAGTTTGAAAATTAGATGGCAGCATGGCAATTAGAAGAATCTGCAAAGGGATAAGAACAGTAGCTGTGGTTACACTACATAAATCCTCGTGCTTTCCCCGGGGATTTTTCGGTTACACCTATAAATCGCCGAGTCTAAATAGACTCGTGTAAGAAATCCCCGTGCTTGTTAGCCCCAGCGAGCTCGAAGGGGCAACGCCGGGGCTATTTAGACACGGGGATTTTATGTAGTGTAACCGCGAAATCCCCGTGTTTATTTGTAGTTCCAAGCACCCGGCGACAGACGGCGATGCAAATCGAGGAGTCATGCGCATGCGTATAGGATATTTCACGCCTGCAGTAGCCACTCGATGACGGAGAGTTGCCTACATGCAGTGCCCCAACGCCGTGTTTTTTTCTGGTTCGGAAAAACCCCGTGTCTCAAAAAGCACAGAGACTTTGGATAGGTGTAACCAGGGCTAGTGTCTTTTCATTGTTAGGGGAATGAACCAAACGCGATCCAAAACCCCGTAAAACATGGAGGTATATCTTTTAAGTTTGTTCATATCAGTTCTGATGTCAGGGATAACAGATGCGGCCATCTTGAAATCCAAGATGGCTGACTTTTACACAGTTATAAATGGTTATATTGAATCCACAGCTCTTCAAAACACGGGGGTAGACCTTGAAAGTTTCTTTGTACGATTTATGGTTCCAGAGATATAAAACTGGGGTAACAGCTGGTTGGCGGCCATCTTGAAATCCAATATGGCTGACTCTTACACAATATTAAATGGTTTTATTGAATCCACAGCTCTTCAAAACATGGGGGTAGACCTTGAAAGTTTCTTCGTACGATTTATGGTTTCGGAGATACAAAACTGGGGTAACAGGTTGGCGGCCATCTTGAAATCCAAGATGGTGGACACAAACACAGTTGTAACTGGCTTTATTGAATCCGCAGACCCTTAAAACATGGGGGTAGACCTTGAAAGTTTCTTCGTACGATTTATGGTTTCCGAGATATAAAACCGGGGTAACAGGTTGGCGGCCATCTTGAAATCCAAGATGGTGGACACAAACACAGTTGTAACTGGCTTTATTGAATCCGCAGACCCTTAAAACATGAGGGTAGACCCTGAAATTAACCTTCTATCTGCCATATTATGGGAGATATTACATAAATAAGGCTTAGCACGGCGGCCATATTTGAATTCAAGATGGCGGCCACCAGGGGGCTCAGATTTTTGGGGTACTCCTCCAAAATTGATTGTTTGGTTATATACTATATCTGTACCAAATTTGGTGCTTTCCTGAAAAAGTGAACGATCGACCCCATTTTTCGGTCTTATCCGCCTAACTATTGGGATGGTGTTTGCTTCAGTGATTTGATTCTTGGGTCTTGTCGGTCACTCTGGTAGGGAAGGCCTACCTCATCCCAATAAACATCACGGCCAGTATAGAATCGAACCAACCACTAAAGCACTACCCCACCAGAGTGACCGGTAAGGAATCGAACCCACACGACTAAAGAATTGCCTTATCCCAATTACACTACTAAGGCTGGCCCCAACCCCAAAATAGAATCGAACTCACCACAAAAGCACTACACCAACACAGATATTGGCAAGACCTTTAGAGTTGATCTCGCCTGGCCACTAACATGATGGAACGAACCGACATAACAGCACAGCACTGTAATTTGAAATGATATGAAGGTTCCGTTCCGGTTTCAGGTCAGTCCGTATTTTANCTCTGGTAGGGAAGGCCTACCTCATCCCAATAAACATCACGGCCAGTATAGAATCGAACCAACCACTAAAGCACTACCCCACCAGAGTGACCGGTAAGGAATCGAACCCACACGCCTGGCCACTAACATGATGGAACGAACCGACATAACAGCACAGCACAGCACTGTAATTTGAAATGATATGAAGGTTCCGTTCCGGTTTCAGGTCAGTCCGTATTTTACGTTCCGTTTGCAACCACGATTCCGTTCCGTTATAAACACGTACCGTCAAATCTGGATTAAAAACGGATGTAACGTTGCAACTAAGATTTACAGTGTAATCGCTGCCCTGAGCTGAGTGAGTGCGTCAGTCGACCTCCTCTCACCCTGAAATTCGGGAATTTCGACCATACCTGTAACAATACCACCAGTAGCCTAAACACACCACGTCGACGAGAAACCAATGAACACTATACACAGCTATAGGGGCCTACACAGCTTTGCAGGGAGGCGGCAGGAGAGGTATGCACCGCTTCGCCGTCGAAAGTAAAATGGCCGCTGTCCAATCGACGTCATCTTCGGAGGTACTCGGCTACGTTCGGACGGCCATCGTACCCTACCTCGACTGTATATAGGAGCTCGACGTAGTGTGAATCATCTTTGAAATCGATAATTCAACCGCAAGTGAGTGAATCATCTTCCAAACTTGATGTAGTGCAGACAAATGCTGATACTTTTTCACGTATTTATGGGTTCTTCGAACATTATATCGGTGGGATAATTTTATTCATTGTAGATTTGAAGTTATTAAGTGGATTTAGGCAATTTCTTACTGATGTTAACCGGTTAGTAGCAAATCAAATCATAGACTGGTACCCGGTCTTCTCGGCAGCTCGCATTCGGAGACCGGTGAAAGCAAATGATCTACGGCGGATTCCCGACGGAGTGACGTCATTATACAGCTCCAAGAGCAATACAGGGTGTGTCAAAAAAAGTTGTCATCTCTAAAATATCTCCTAGAACCCAAACCCATGAATATTTTTGGCTCAGATTTTGTAAGCTGCTAGGTGTAGACAGACTCACAATGTTTATGTAATGTTTGTGCGGTGGTGCCTTGTTATGACGGAACAGTGACCCCAAAAGTAAAAGGGTCCGAAATGCAGGTGTCCTCCAAACAATAAAAGAACCGTGATGATGTAAATGCACTGAGGACATTGAAACAATTGGGCTAAAGGGAACTGTGAAGGGACAATGGTGGCCATGTGGAAGGTAGATTCCAGTAATCCTGGCATGCCTGACAAATTCTGTACGCAACAAATGAAATAAATGTTTCATTGCTTTTCTGATCTTTGTTTTTTTGCATTTTGCACCTGCTCAGTCCGAGGCCTCATATTCATGCACGCATGAAGCGGTCAGAGCCAAAATTTCTCCAGCATCTCCATACATCCTGACCTATCTACATACCAAATCTGAGCCAAAAATATTATCGGATTTGGGTTCTACGAGATATTTTAGAGATGACAACTTTTTTTGAAACACCCTGTAGACCGACGCAGAGCTAAATATAGACCAGCGGGCGCCAAGATGGTTTGATGCATTTGCTTGCGTCTGTCCTAATATCAAACCTAGACTAGTTCCTTGTCCTTTCGCTACGTGGCGCTACGCTCTATTGCACTATAATTTCAGCAATAATTTATATTTTCAGCAATAAAGACAGAGTATCAGTCTACACAAACCCGGAAGTAAACAAATGCAAGTAGTTCTCGGAGCAATATATGGCGCTATCCGCTATACATCAGAGTTACGATGCGCGTGCAAATCGTTCTCTGACGTTCAGATTGGAGGGCTGTCGAGCCTGGACGTGCATATGATTGGGGTTGATGTCACGTGGGCTGACGTTTTTTTTTCTGGCTCGACGGGAATTAATGGGAGCGAGAGTATTCCATAGTAATCCATAGGTTAAGTAGAGAACGAAGGAGATCTGGGTAGTCACACAGCATAACATACAGCCCCTGGATCGAGGCTGTCTGACGCATGAAGTGACCTATTACTGTCAATTTCGAAATCTTTGACGTCATTTCTCAGAATTAGACCATAATTATAATACTTTTTGTGATGTAAGCTTAGGGACCATCCCAAAATAACTTTGATGCCAACAAAATCCAATCCATTTAGCCTGCCATTTAGTTCCTCCTTGGAGGAATTATATTGTGAATATAATTCCTCAAGGGTTTCTCATTCAACCCCCTTCCCCTTTCAAAAACTAAATTGGCTGGGGTACACTTTGGGATCACCTTGGAGAAATTATATTGACAAACAGCTCCTAATGTACCGTTATAATTCCTCCAAGGCATCACCAATGCTTTTACACTGCATGTAATGAGGAGATTGTTTGGACTACTCGCAGTGTACTGATGGGCGCCTTGTTTAAACCTGGGCCATTGAACCATCTTTTTTTGAAGATGGGGATTTGGCCTAGTGGTTTAAGGCGTGCTGCCCCTCAGTGCTGGCGATTGATGCCTTATGCGAGGGTTCGTGGGTTCGATTCTGGTAGGAAGCAATGTCTTTCACCTTAGAAACTCGATTTCGATTTCATATTCTTTGCATGTAATGAGGAAATGATGAAGCATTGACATCCACTTTCACACAGTACAGGACATCTGAGACTGATAGTCGTCAGTAAGGGTTGATAGGGAGGTTTCGCAAGTTCCCGGTTAGGCCCTACGACAACGTTCATCTATTGTCTGGGTATACCCAAACAATAGATAAACGTCGTCGTATGGCCTATCCGGGCGCTTGCGAAACCTCCCTAATATCAGGGTTAAACTCGGGGTCAAGGGCGAGGACTAGATGGGGCTAAACGTAGGGAGGGCCTAGATCAGGGCATGAATTCATGATCCCGACACCTCCAGCTGGCAGAGAAAATATCTCAAGCTGGCAGGTGCGACCACATCCATCATCCCCTCTAGGTCACCTGGTAGCTGGAGGATGTGGGTGGCACCTAGCTTGTTGCAGGAGGTGAACTCTTCCATGTTGCAAGGTTAGGGAAGTACACTCTTGGTCATAAGTAAATCCGCACCAGATATTCTTGAATTACTCGACAATTACTCATTATTTTTTCCCAATTGTTGGACAACTGAAAGCCACATGCACTGTCTAACACATCCCGTTTCAATTTTTCAAATCGACGAACATTCCTGTCGTCCACAGCAGTTCAAAGAGGGCAGGATGGTTTTGAGGTTTCACCAACTGAAGTTTTCATCAACCCTTTCACCTGCACAACCTTCAGCCTTGGTCACTAAGCGACAGACCAGAGAATTTTTTTCAAAAATATATCAAGATCTCGCCAAAAAATGCATTTTTGTCCCAAATTTCACCACTTGCTTGGCAACCCAGGGAACTCAACTGTGAGATGCCCCCTCACCATACTATGCAAACGGGACATTGTAATGTGTTTTGGTGGCCGGGCATGATTGAAAGCATGAAATTGATCTGTTTACAAGGTGTGGTTGGCCACAGTGATTTTGAATAACAATGGGGAACCCGCATGACTGCAGATGGCGCAGCAAGTATAGGACCCGAATGACGTACTGACGTCACTTTTCTCGCTGTTGACGTCGCTCCGTCAAAGCATGTGTATATTTTTCCACACAATTTTCCGTGGAAATTTCCCCCAAAGACGTTGTCAATATTGGCATCCTGTGGCATTTCTGACGAAAAAGAGCTGTGATATATGGACAACTTTGAACATGAAACAGGGCAGTGTAATTTAATCAAAATTGAACAAAACAGAGTGGTTTATTTTGGGGCAAGAAGTAAATGGAAATACTGTTAGAAAATAAGACTTCCGGGTCTTACACTGACAGCGCCACGTCGTGGCGTTAGTTAGGCGACCACCTCATTGGCCTGTTCAACTAGCCAACATTCAAAGTCAGGGCATTGATTAGGGACATGTCTAAGGGACCATCTCATAGTTGGGTTCACTGGTTGCCAAGCATGTGTTGAGATTTTGGACAAAAATGCAATTTTTGGCGAGATCTTGATATATTTTTGGAAAATTTTCACTGGACTGCCGCTTAATGACCAAGGCTGAAGGTTGTGCAGGTGAAAAATTTGATGAAAACTTCAGTTGGTGAAACCTCCAAACCACCCTGCCCTCTTTGAACTGCTGTGGAAGACAGGGATGTTGGTCGATTTGAATAATTGAAGCGGGATGTGTTAGACAGTGCATGTGGCTTTCACATGTCCAAAAATTAGGAAAAAATAATTAGCAGTTATTGAGTAATTCAAGAACATATGATGCGGATTAACTTATGACCAAGAGTGTACATGTAGAAGACAAGCGAAAAGAAATGTACTGACCGATTCTAGAATATGCGTCATGTGCTTGGGCGCCTTTGCTTAAAAGGGATATCGATGCCATCGAGAAGGTACAGAGGAGGTTCACCAAGCTCATTGTGGGAATGAAAGAACTGAGCTATTTGGAAATGTTAAAAAGGCTGCATCTCTTTAGTATGAGACATAGGAGGCTCAGAGGTGACCTAATAGAGATGTACAAGATTACCCATTACACAGACATAGCACAACATCTCCTCATAAGGAACCATCCTGGCACGAGAGGACATGATTACAAAGTGCGCATCTATAGAGCAAGAACTTCGATCAGGAGAAATCAGTTTTTTAATAGGGTGTCCTCAGAATGGAACAGCTTACCAACAAACGTTGTCAATGTTAAAAATGTTGACTCGTTCAAAAGAGGGTTAGATAAAATGTGGAACGATAGTCCAGCTTGTTATACGGTATAATTACTCAAAATATTGATTGATACGCAGCTAAATTAATCAGCGCGATTACCCATGACTAAGACATGTTTCTTCTTGTTTATTTTCCAGCATCCACACCACTATAGATGACCAAGCGGATGATTAACAAGTTTTATGAGAGATCAAAAATCCTGTGTTTTTCTTTTCCTTTTTGAATTTCTTGCAGAAATGGCGGAGTGTATGTACAAAGAACCAATAGTAGATACTGATCTTGATTACGATGAAGATTCGGATAGCTCGCCATGTGGTACGACCCAGGAGGAGTCAGTTACTGATAGTGATGCAGTGATGCCAGTAGAAGAGAAAAGAACAGTCGTGATGGGTGAAATCGCGATCACAGTCTATAATATTGATCCTGAAGATGCAGAGGAGTATGTCATCGAGATGGTACCTGCTAGCAGATCGTTGGGGTCACTGTGTCCTGCATGTTCACAAATACATAAACGGCTTAAAAGGCATATTGTCACACATCACCTACCGTGGTATGTGATGCCACATACAGCATGTTGGGTTTGCCAAGTACAATGTGGATCGAAGTACATGCTAAATAGGTTTCATTCGCACATGGTAATGACTGATGAGATTGAAACACTCTGGTTACAGAAGATTCATGGGCTACTCCATGGTTTGAGGGACTTGTTGGGGGTTGGGAACTTGAATGACGTGCTACAAATGGTTATAGTGAACACCTGGTATCCAATCCCACCAACGGACGACGCAGAGTACAACTCTCCGTTCTTACCAGAGGAACATGACTGGATGCGTCAGTACGAATTCTATTTCAGCCCTGACTATAGTCCTTACACCTTTTTCACACCATCGCCCCCAAACAGATTGATCTGTATCATCCATTGGCGGATCCTTTCCGAGATTCTGGCCAGACTTCCTGACACTTCTGTGGAGTTGCTAAAGAGCTTATAAGATTGATTGAGGAGTTTTTCACCCAGCCATGTTGGCGGGTACATGTAGTAGTGAAAACGTTTCTTTTCAGTTGGTATTATACTGCGTTGAACAAGCATTCTCATAACTGAGTATCTTGTTCTAAAATTGTCTTAAAAATTGTCTACTCTCAAATTAACACGTATATTTCTCTTATAGGTGGATGGAGTAAACCACTCTAACTTGTTACTGGTTACGCTTTTTTGCACTACTTATCCGTGTTGCACTTACCAGCACCCGTTTTTACCCAGTTACAAACCACTAAAGTTCATTAATTTCTTTTCCTTTTTAGGTGCATGGGATAAACCTTCTAACAGATACTATTTTTGGCAGTGCTACGATTCCTGTACTACATACCATGAAACGTAACAATACATGTTCTGAGCTAACACTAAAAAAGCTGTTCCATGTTTCTCTTCTTGCAGAGGCCACATGTTAGTTGAGTTCCCTTGCACGTTTTTTCCTAACAAGCCACTTGTGATTGATCACCAATTCGGATTGCAACACCTGTTACAATACCACCTGGGTTTACTGAGAAGTGTACCACAGCAAAAGTGTGCGTGGGAACTCATCCATAAACCCCGGGTGAGTATTAAATCTAAAAAAAAAAAATAAATAAAAAAAATAAAATAAAAAAAAAATAGTTCTTGAGACACAACCACCCTGGTGTGTCCAAATCAGTACCTTCTTGAGGTCTGTATTGCAGGAGATGAGGTAAAATTTCTCCACCCAGGTAATTAACGCCTCGCATTTTTTGTAGGCTCCTTTTTATGTAAATATGTAGGCTATTGAATAAAATAAAATATCTTATACTTTTTCATTAGATATACTGTGTTCACCACCACTCATATATTTCGCGTACAGCTAAGTGCAGCGGCTTACAGTCCGACAGGGCTACAGAAGTCGAAATTGATGATGATGATGATGATGAACTCTAAGGAACCCAGCATAGTCCCAATGCGCATGCTCCGTTCTCTCCACACATGAAATGCAGCAGGGTTATTTTTAGATCCGACTTATGCTTCTAAATCGGTCAAACGGGGAATCCCCATGGCTTGAGGTGTTTTAACAACAAAAATCATCGAAATTCATACTTTAACATTTTTGGATGAAACAGGGAAACGAACTTGACCTGTCTTTTGCACATATCTACAAACCCTGCAAGTTGTGTGGTGATTAATGGCTTAATTCCAATCTTGTCACTAGAGGGTCTTGGGACGAGGTTCAACCAACACCCACTAGCATCGTTCGAAGGTTACCATCTTGAAAAGTAGTGCAGCGGAAGGTTAAATGGAAAAATATCTACTAACGGTAACTCCATTAGGAGGAGTGATGCGGTCAAACATGGCGGCGACTGGTCGATGACAGTGTCTATTTGTGTAACGTTGTGGAGAAAATCGGCACTGTTGTAGAGTTTGGGCTTAATTCTTGAGTTATTGCCCTGAACCCACCAGATTGGATGGAGAGAGAGAGAGAGATTCAGAGATCCAGAGAGTTCCAGTAAAACCAAGGAAGACCGCCACACTGTGGGTGTGTGGCGGTCTTAATGATTTGAAGCGCGTCTGAAGTGAAGGCAAATCTAAATGCATTGGTTTTGTTTTGGGGACCGGGGTTTTGGTCCCCACAACAGTGACGGGCCTCATTGTAAAGGTGTGCTGTCAAGTCTTGGTCCTTATAGGTCTACGCACGCACGCACGCACACACACACACGCGCAGACACCGTGACCAAACGCAATAATGGTTGCCGATCTGATTGATCGAAAACCATACAAATCTGTTGCATGCAGGCTGTTTTTGATGGCAATATCAATATTAAAGTGTGTGTCAATACGTTTGTCTGGCACAGATGTCACTTTATTATTGTACATGTACAAGTCTTTAAAAAAAAGTTTCCTGATTTGGACTCAGAGCTCGGATATTAATTTGATTATAATGAAACAACAACATCAGAAGGTTTGGTATAACAACAGGATAGTGCATTAGATGTGATTCACTTCCGCTTCGAAACCGAGAATTACACACAAAACTCCACCACATAAATATACAAACGTGGAGTTGTGAAATGAGAGAGAAGTAGTGCTACTACAATGTGATGTTCATTTCTCATACACCAATTTTGATTTCAAGTTTATGGCCTCCGAAATCGGAAGCCCTGACAGTTTCCGAACTCAGACTCCCAGTATGACGTGTCTAAAATGGCCATGTAGAATTAGCCGCGGCGGATTCTGTATAAAATTGAATGATGAATGGAAACTAATTAAGTTATGTATTATAATTGTTCATGTGTTGTGCCCCACAGATTATAAAGGACAGCGAAAATACCTTTTACAGTCGGTAATCCAGGGAAACAAAAATGGTCTGCAGGAATAGTTCGGCCAATTGCCGTTCGCGACGAAATTGCGGCTTTTCCTTTATAAACTGAGTGTGCAGCATAAAGAACACTTGAAAAATTATATTACTAAATTAACTTCCATTTATTATCAAATTTTATTCAATTTTCTGCAGAATCCGCTAAATTCGCCAGATCTGCTGATTCCGCTAATTCTACATGGCCGTCTGAAATTGGAAGCGGTAAGAGTCCAAAATCTGAAACCTTTCTTTGAAAGGACATTTCCCGGAATGACTGGCCATAAATAATCAATATCACGTTGTGTGATCTAGACTGCAGCTGTGGAAAAAATTAATGATATATTGCCATGGTGAAGTTTGCACAATTCAACCAACACAAAGAGTTAACAATGACCTACCCACAGCGGATGGCAGACTGTGGGATGTAAATCGAAAAACAGTGAGTCAGTCAGCGGTAATATTTGTGACTTTAATCCATCCCATGACCACGTAACGTAAACTTTGCTTTACAGTGAGCAGAATATATCGTATCTACAAAGCAGTTGAGGCCACATCTTAAAGGTAAGACAAAGGACCGATAACTCGTGTAGCCTAGGCTGTAGGTCTAGTACCTATCCGATACAAATCACTTGAGTAGACGGCGGTTTAAGAGTGTGACTGTTAGTTTAGTTTTTAGCTCACCTAGGGTGAGCTTTTGTTGTGTTGCAGTGTCCGCCGTCGTCGTCGTTCGTTAGCAGGGCACGTTTCGTAACCGCTGGGGGTAGTAGGTATCTTTCACGGAACGCTACATAAGCTAAGGTTAATAGGGACTTTCAGCAAGGCTCCATATCATCGATCCGTGTCACGTATAACGTATCGAGCTGATGCATTTTCTAGTAAAGTCACACGTCATACGTGATACGGAAAGCCCCTAGGCCGGCCTAGGGGGTGGGCCGCCCTCCGGGGCTGGGAGGCCTCCCAGCCGTAGAAACCATTGAGACTCGCCCCCCCTGCTGCTGGGGGTAGTAGGTATCTTTCACGGAACGCTACATAAGCTAAGGTTAATAGGGACTTTCAGCAAGGCTCCATATCATCGATCCGTGTCACGTATAACGTATCGAGCTGATGCATTTTCTAGTAAAGTCACACGTCATACGTGATACGGATCGACGATACGGAGCCTTGCTGAAAGTCCCTAGTGAGTGTCCGTGGGTTTTACATAGAGGTCAGTAACAATCCTTGAGCCCCGGAGTTTGACAGTCACATTCAAAAAGTTCTGGGAGGATGGGGATGCACCCCAGTTGAACCTAATGGTGGGGAGGAACTCATTGAGCACGTCAACAAAATCCTCCAGTTTTTCACGTCCATGGGTCCACACGGAGAAAAATATCATCTATGAATCTGAGCCAGTTGTAGGGTTTGAAGGGGGATGTAGCCAGGACCTATGACTCGAGCATGTGCATGAAAATGATAGCGTACGAGGCCATTTTAGTTCCTGAGATCTGTAAGAAAAACCTTGAGTGAAATTCGAAGGCATTCCTTGATAGGACAAAATGGGCAAGCGTACAGACGTCCTTGATCACACTCTCTGGTAGGCCCGGTTTCGTCAGGAATGCTGAGAGAGCATTCAAACCATCTTCATGTGGATACTAGGATACAAACTGACAACATCAAGAGTGACCAGGAGTGCCCCTTGTGGCAGAGTACCTAAGTCACGAACCTTGCTGAGAAAATCCTTGGTAACCTTAAGATACGAGGTGACTGAAGGGAAGTAGGGCTTGAGGAAATGGTCCACAATCTCGGAGACTTTCTCCGCATCACCTGTACCAGATGCCCCACAATCAACCAGTACGTCGGACAGACCATGTGTTTCCGTAGAAGGATGAACAACCACAAATCCAACATCAGGCGGGGGACATCTTGTCCAAACAAGGCTATCGACTCCGTATCAACTCCGTCGTTAGCCTTGTCCGAATCATGTCATCTTTTCCGTTAATGCATAAATTATTAATGAACCTGACCGCTACTTGACCCCGCCTCCGAGCCAATCAGAACTCGCGCAACAAATCACCGTTGGACACTTTCTTTGCTCTTCACGCTCGCATTTGTAACACGGATTTTGATTGGCACGTCGATTTTCCTTCGCGCCCCGATGATTGGCTGAGGCTCTCACCCCTCAGAAACGGGAAATGTGGTGGATTCGAACCAGGCTAGATGGCCGTCAGGCCAGATAGACTGGCGGGAACCAGATGGCGGGGGATAGAGGATGACCGTGACTGCTCGTTACTCTATGCCCAGTGATCAGGCTCCTAACGGTAACTCCATTAGGAGGAGTGATGCGGTCAAACATGGCGGCGACTGGTCGATGACAGTGTCTATTTGTGTAACGTTGTGGAGAAAATCGGCACTGTTGTAGAGTTTGGGCTTAATTCTTGAGTTATTGCCCTGAACCCACCAGATTGGATGGAGAGAGAGAGAGATTCAGAGATCCAGAGAGTTCCAGTAAAACCAAGGAAGACCGCCACACTGTGGGTGTGTGGCGGTCTTAATGATTTGAAGCGCGTCTGAAGTGAAGGCAAATCTAAATACATTGGTTTTGTTTTGGGGACCGGGGTTTTGGTCCCCACAACAGTGACGGACCTCATTGTAAAGGCTGATTCATACTCCGTCCGGATTTTGCGCCGACTATGATCAATTTCACTGCGTGTGCACATTCACGTCGTGGAAACCTGCGATCAGTTTCATGCGCTTGACGGTCCGCATGCGAGTATGAATCAGCCCTAAAGGTGTGCTGTCAAGTCTTGGTCCTCATAGGTCTACGCACGCACGCACACACACACACGCGCAGACACCGTGACGAAACACAATAATGGTTGCCGATCTGATTGATCGAAAACCATACAAATCTGTTGCATGCAGGCTGTTTTTGATGGCAATATCAATATTAAAGCTGACAGGTCAGATATACTCTCCGACTTGTATGCAAAAATTTTTACGCTCAACTTCGGCAGACCACGAGGCTGCCGAAGTCGAGCGTTCGGTAATGTTCGTAATGTGCACTAAGCTTCCTCCCTTGAAACACCCACTACACCCTGTGCATTCCAACTACGTCATCATTCACTCGTCTGATAACCGGAAGTGAAGGATCAAGGGCATGGACAGAGGTAGGCTCCAAATATTGTACAGTGTAGATCTACGTATCCAAAAAATCGCATGCAATCTGCGTCAAAAATGCAGAAAGTCCAAACGAAAACTAATTCCGACTGTCACTGGTAGTACGTAACATGGCAATTCGAGAACACATTCAAATACGCGATTTGTCCTCAAAATAGATATCAGCAGCTCCGGTCTTGATATTAGCAGATCCAACCACGCCCGCTCGAACGCCTCTACACTGAAGGTGTTCGCCATGAATTCATGCACAGGCCTATGTACTGATTGGCCTCGCCCAAAGTTGTAATCGCGTGACATTATGGAGAACTGAAAGGGAAATTAGGAGTTCTGTTATTCAAAAGAGATAGGCCTGTAAACCACACTCCCAACCCATTCATTCAATGACAATGGACTAGACAATAGGCCTGAATAATACATGTAGCTGCTTTAGGTTTTTGGGCAACCGAACTCCTTACGTTCCCCATGTTAGGTAACACACTGCCAGGCCCAGGTGTATGTGGCATTGCGAATGCACGGCCATGGCGACTTGCACAAGCAGACGTCTCTTGATACACCAATCTTTGTGTGACTATACTTATTTTTGTATAGCATCCGCGATCATTGATAACTAGTCGGATGTTTTGTTTATTCAATGTGTTTGGATTCGATGCCATATGCTATTATTACTCTGGCGGTGATTACCTCTACTTCCCGGGAAATTGTCCTTCATCCATTTTGAACTTTCGAGTGTTGGATCATCAGAGAGCCCTGGATCCTTCACTTCCGGTTATCAGGCGAGTGAATGATGACGTAGTTGGAATGCGCAGGGTGTAATGGGTGTATCAAGGAAGGAAGCTTAGTGTACATTACGAACATTACCGAACGCTCCACTTCGGCAGCCTTGTGGTTTGCCGAAGTTGAGCGTAAATATTTTTGCATACAAGTCGGAGAGTATATCTGACCTGTCAGCTTTAAAGTGTGTGTCAATACGTTTGTCTGGCACAGATGTCACTTTATTATTGTACATGTACAAGTCTTTAAAAAAAAGTTTCCTGATTTGGACTCAGAGCTCGGATATTAATTTGATTATAATGAAAGAACAACATCAGAAGGTTTGGTATAACAACAGGATAGTGCATTAGATGTGATTCACTTCCGCTTCGAAACCGAGAATTACACACAAAACTCCACCACATAAATATACAAACGTGGAGTTGTGAAATGAGAGAGAAGTAGTGCTACTACAATGTGATGTTCATTTCTCATACACCAATTTTGATTTCAAGTTTATGGCCTCCGAAATCGGAAGCCCTGACAGTTTCCGAACTCAGACTCCCAGTATGACGTGTCTAAAATGGCCATGTAGAATTAGCCGCGGCGGATTCTGTATAAAATTGAATGATGAATGGAAACTAATTAAGTTATGTATTATAATTGTTCATGTGTTGTGCCCCACAGATTATAAAGGACAGCGAAAATACCTTTTACAGTCGGTAATCCAGGGAAACAAAAATGGTCTGCAGGAATAGTTCGGCCAATTGCCGTTCGCGACGAAATTGCGGCTTTTCCTTTATAAACTGAGTGTGCAGCATAAAGAACACTTGAAAAATTATATTACTAAATTAACTTCCATTTATTATCAAATTTTATTCAATTTTCTGCAGAATCCGCTAAATTCGCCAGATCTGCTGATTCCGCTAATTCTACATGGCCGTCTGAAATTGGAAGCGGTAAGAGTCCAAAATCTGAAACCTTTCTTTGAAAGGACATTTCCCGGAATGACTGGCCATAAATAATCAATATCACGTTGTGTGATCTAGACTGCAGCTGTGGAAAAAATTAATGATATATTGCCATGGTGAAGTTTGCACAATTCAACCAACACAAAGAGTTAACAATGACCTACCCACAGCGGATGGCAGACTGTGGGATGTAAATCGAAAAACAGTGAGTCAGTCAGCGGTAATATTTGTGACTTTAATCCATCCCATGACCACGTAACGTAAACTTTGCTTTACAGTGAGCAGAATATATCGTATCTACAAAGCAGTTGAGGCCACATCTTAAAGGTAAGACAAAGGACCGATAACTCGTGTAGCCTAGGCTGTAGGTCTAGTACCTATCCGATACAAATCACTTGAGTAGACGGCGGTTTAAGAGTGTGACTGTTAGTTTAGTTTTTAGCTCACCTAGGGTGAGCTTTTGTTGTGTTGCAGTGTCCGCCGTCGTCGTCGTTCGTTAGCAGGGCACGTTTCGTAACCGCTGGGGGTAGTAGGTATCTTTCACGGAACGCTACATAAGCTAAGGTTAATAGGGACTTTCAGCAAGGCTCCATATCATCGATCCGTGTCACGTATAACGTATCGAGCTGATGCATTTTCTAGTAAAGTCACACGTCATACGTGATACGGATCGACGATACGGAGCCTTGCTGAAAGTCCCTAGTGAGTGTCCGTGGGTTTTACATAGAGGTCAGTAACAATCCTTGAGCCCCGGAGTTTGACAGTCACATTCAAAAAGTTCTGGGAGGATGGGGATGCACCCCAGTTGAACCTAATGGTGGGGAGGAACTCATTGAGCACGTCAACAAAATCCTCCAGTTTTTCACGTCCATGGGTCCACACGGAGAAAAATATCATCTATGAATCTGAGCCAGTTGTAGGGTTTGAAGGGGGATGTAGCCAGGACCTATGACTCGAGCATGTGCATGAAAATGATAGCGTACGAGGCCATTTTAGTTCCTGAGATCTGTAAGAAAAACCTTGAGTGAAATTCGAAGGCATTCCTTGATAGGACAAAATGGGCAAGCGTACAGACGTCCTTGATCACACTCTCTGGTAGGCCCGGTTTCGTCAGGAATGCTGAGAGAGCATTCAAACCATCTTCATGTGGATACTAGGATACAAACTGACAACATCAAGAGTGACCAGGAGTGCCCCTTGTGGCAGAGTACCTAAGTCACGAACCTTGCTGAGAAAATCCTTGGTAACCTTAAGATACGAGGTGACTGAAGGGAAGTAGGGCTTGAGGAAATGGTCCACAATCTCGGAGACTTTCTCCGCATCACCTGTACCAGATGCCCCACAATCAACCAGTACGTCGGACAGACCATGTGTTTCCGTAGAAGGATGAACAACCACAAATCCAACATCAGGCGGGGGACATCTTGTCCAAACAAGGCTATCGACTCCGTATCAACTCCGTCTTTAGCCTTGTCCGAATCATGTCATCTTTTCCGTTAATGCATAAATTATTAATGAACCTGACCGCTACTTGACCCCGCCTCCGAGCCAATCAGAACTCGCGCAACAAATCACCGTTGGACACTTTCTTTGCTCTTCACGCTCGCATTTGTAACACGGATTTTGATTGGCACGTCGATTTTCCTTCGCGCCCCGATGATTGGCTGAGGCTCTCACCCCTCAGAAACGGGAAATGTGGTGGATTCGAACCAGGCTAGATGGCCGTCAGGCCAGATAGACTGGCGGGAACCAGATGGCGGGGGATAGAGGATGACCGTGACTGCTCGTTACTCTATGCCCACTTCAAACTGCCAGGACATCTGTCAAGGACCTGATGTTCACCATACTGGAGACATGTCCGGATGAGACGACCCTCCTCAAAACAGAGTTGCGGTGGATGTGGACCCTTAAAACCATCACCTCTTCAGGTCTCAACACCAGATGCTGAGTTTCTGATAACCACATAGCTCTCCTTTACCAGCTTTAGTGTCAGGGCCAGAAAGTTTGGCATGGAGTTCCGCCCCCCCCCCTCGTCTCTTTCCCGCTTAGTACGCTTGGACTTTATTCATCCTTAATTGTTTTGTTTGTACAGGATTCTTCAGATGACATGTACATTTGGGGTTCAGCTCAGTCTTTTCTGGTCTCTCCAACTGAAAAGTGCCTGAGGAAGACCCCGGTTGGGGTCGAAAATTCGCAAGTTTCTGGAAGTTGACTTCTTGATATTTATATCTGAAGTTAGTTACTAAAGGGCGATCATAATCAAATTTGTGCTAGTAACTGCCGACAGAGGGACCCCTGAAGACCTTCGGGCGAAAGCTGCGTCTACCAGACATCCTGAATGCGGTATACCGGATGCGGTCGAAAGTGCATAGCATGTACCGCTTCCGCATTCCGCTTTCCGGGTGACCGGTAAAACGCAGCTTAAGATTCGGAACCATTGCACAAGATGAAAACTTACACACAGTATGGACTTTGCTTTTATTACAACACGTGAATGTTCTTATGCCCGTTTTACACGGTCCAATTTTTTAGTAATAAAATTTCTGTACTAAAAAATTGGATCGTGTACAACGGGAAATTTGATGAAATTTTCTATTACAAAAAATATTACCATAATAGGACCTGTCCTATTTGTTTAGTACTAAATGAAATATTTGGACTGAAATCGAACGTGTACATCGGGGTAATATTATTTTAGTACAATTAAGGGCGAGCCATCATTGTGAATTTTCATATTGCTTCAATCCAGGCCCCTCTGAGAAAAGCAACAAAGACACCCCCAGTTGACTGTTTTTATAGTCCAATGTGATCACTGTGCTTTATAGACACGGAAAAGGAGGAAAGTCCCAAGGATTACAGCTTAATTACATTACATAATCGTAAACAAAGTAATTCACCAAACACGAAAAACAGGTACAATTTTCTTGGAGAGGAAGCATGTAAATGACACATTGAAGGTGTGGCAACAATGTCACAAATCCATAGAACCTGGGGTGGAGAGGGTGTCCTGACATGCTCTTCATGTACACCATACACGTTCAGTACAAAAAGCACAACCAGGAAGTAAAATCCAAATCCAATATGGCCGCCCTGTTTTGGAAAAGCTGGCTGCACGCATGAAATTCACATGCCGAGTACTCTATACCTGTTGAAAATATTGCTGTCAAAATGGGTGGACTAAATAGAAAAAAACTCGAACTTTATGATCCACTTGTCGTTTGATCCTCAAAATGTACCATTTCGAGGGAAAGTGTACCGATTACTAGTCTTTTGTTTCAACTTATTAGCTAATTAGTGCGTTCTCAGATACATCCCATTCAATTCCTTTTGACTTATAGACCCCGCAGGTGCCTTCATTTCCGTAATATATCTTGTACTTTTATGGTATTTTGACATTTTTTATTTACAACGCCTGGCCACGTTTCAAAAATTGAAAACGTTGGCTCGCCCTTAAGGGCGAGCCGACAATAGAGTTGTTCTCTAATAGAGTTGTTGTCTACTCGTGACTGTTGGAGCCCTAGACAGTTGGAGTGAAATAGACCATACCAATGGCAGAGGTGAATATCCATAACAGGCTTACCTAATATGACAAGTGCATAATTATCTGGTAACTGCATTTATCTACTACGATCTGTGGCAACTCATGTAACAGAATAAGCAGACAATATACCAATTATTATTGTGAACCATTTGACCGTCATACAATAGAATCATTGGACTTGTCATGAAGAAGACAAACCCAGCCATTCATGCGCTGAAGCGTCTAATGCCCCACACATTACAAGTTTCTTTTAAAACTATATTTATCGTGTGAATCGGGGACTTTTCTAAAAGTTTCTTTCGAGAAAATATTCAGTTCATAAAATCTCTCCTATTTTTCTTCAAGAATGTTTCACCGATTTTTTGGGTAATTTTCGTCAAACCCTTTGATTTTTTGTGTGGTTAGAACCTTTTTGTGATAAAAATTGATGTTCCATCTGAAAGAGAATTGTCTTAGGATTCGATTAAGAGTACTCTGATGAAAATCGACCCAATAGTTTTGCTGTGAGNACATTTGTACACCCAATGCATTGTGTAGGCTATCTGCGGTGTGTCCCATAAAAATTTAACCCCCTAGGCCTACTTCTTGACAGTGGCCTGTGGCCTAGGGAGGTGGGCATCTACCGGTAATTATTTTCGAAAACGCATAATTCTTTGTGTTGGTGAAATTTTACCACTAACAAGAAGAAAGCACAGTCGAAATTTTCAGGAATCAATGAAATCACGGTGAATAGGACAATATGACACCTGCCATGGCTGCAGCTATGCCAGGACTGTCATTCCCATACGAAAGGTGAGACTCTTGGTAAGCGAAAATTTCGTCGGTATAGAAACGCTGAATGGGTGAATGTCGTCCAGTCCTGATCCTACAGACTAATTCCTAGCCAAAGCCCCTACCCCTAACCCCAACCCTGACCCTCAACCCTTGTCACTGACCCCTACCCTAATCCTAAACCTAGTCCTTACCCTAACTGTCAACGCTAACGATCCTAACTCCGTAACCTGGGTACACTAGTTTAGACGACATTAACACTTTGTGCTATAGTAACAGCGTCCCAGTGTCTTTCGTCTGCTTGGTGAGGGCAACTGTTGATTGAACAGTTCAGAAACAGTTTGAGCTTACTGTTATGCCTCAACTGTCCAGCCTAACTGTCAGGTAAGACTCTATAGAAGTACAATTCCCAGAGCTCTGTCAAACCATCAAAAGAATGATCAAATAACATGGCTACTTCTTGAGTGTAGGCATAATTTTTGCTTGCGAGTTTTTTTCTCACAGTCGACACTGTTCTATTCATAGGGTATGCTGATCCTTTGTGTTCCCAGACAGTGACAATGGGGAATGCTCACACTGAAAAAAGCCTATTGACCTGTTAGTGTATGATCAGATTAGGTCAGCATAAGTTGCCCCTTCATTGACCAAGTCACACTCCACCAAGGCTGGCGGAACACCAGATTTGGTAAAGGTATGATCTATTTCACCCCAACTATCTGGGCAAGCTGACAGTCAGGAATAGACAACAACTCTAATAGAGTTGTTGCTTATTCCTAACAGTCCGCGACCCCAACTGTCCGCCTGAAATGTGACCAAACACACCATAACAGCCAATAGTGGAAAACAGGTACGGCTTCCTACTTCTCATAACAAAATTACGCCCGATTTACGCATTACCATGAATGAGTAGCATTAAACATGTAGTGTTCGATTCGAACCCGCAACAGTTATTGTCAGCGATAAATGGATAGTAATCCTTGGGTTCGGCTTAATTTGCATGGTACAGTCTGAGCTCAACTGTCTCGGTTGGACTGTCACAATAGACAGTTGAACAACAGTTCGTTCAACAGTCAGTGTACAGCAATAGAGAGGTTCCGCATCGTGGCGAATTACGAATCACGAAACGATTTCAGGGTTGCGTGTACACTAGCACCTGATCCTACCAACATGCATGCTGTGCAATCGTGGCTTGTTTGGTAGGACCAGTATTGGCCGCGGCCGCCATTTTAGAGGAATTCTGCCAGTGACGTCAGTTGGAAATTTTATGTAAATCATGTAAATTTATTCAATTCTCAAAACGGCTGACGTAGCGGAATGCAGAAAGAAGGTGACCTTCATTTGACCCAGGAAATCAACCATTCACGAAGGTGTTAAAAATAGAAAGGTTACAACATGCATGATACAATGTCATGTAGTTTCTATCACCTGCGCCCGCACCGGCCAATCAGATTCACGAACGCGATAGGCACGACCGGTCCTAACATATGCAAAAGTCCGATGTAAAATTGTTAGGACCAGGTTCCAGTCTAGGCTGCGTGACGTTACGTCATGATGCCGTTTCTTCGTCTACGCAAAGTCATATATTAAAGTAATGACGTCATAGTCAAAGCATATTCGTAAATCGTAATTCGGAGACGTTGCGGAACCTCCCTAATTGCACTGAGAAGACCAAAACGCAGGAGGGCTGCAAAGTTTTCTTAACTGGACATAACTGTCATCCAAAATAGATAGACCTCTCTTATCTATTTTCGCTGATATTTTTTATCTCATTCTTGCATTAAATGAACAGTTGATTCTTCAAAATCTTGTCGCTCACACTCATAAGCCACCACAAGCTATGTCAATATTCATTCTCCACACACCACGCAAAGAACTAATCGTGGTTACATAATCAGCGTTCAACCACGAGCGCATACTATTACTAGCTGTAGATCAGTGATCAGATTTCGGCCACTTGACTATTGACTGCAGGTATTATACTGGTGTTTCTTGTCACATTTCACGCGGACAGTCAGCGGCGCGGACTGTTAGGAATAAGCAACAACTCTATTCGCAACTGTCGCAGTGCTCGGACAGTCGCAGGAAATGTGACAACAAGCATTATGTAATAGGCCTTCAACCATGTCAGAGTTTTCCAGGATTTATTTATTCCTCACCCATATGTCCCTGTCGCTCATTTGAATGACGTAAGGACTAGCTATTATGCTTTCTGCCTTCACGTCCCACTTGACCAGTAGATTTAATTTAAAGGTCAAGTGTCACAAAAATACACTTATGCATGCTATCATCAAAGAGGTCCAAAGAAACATAAGATAAGAGGCCTTATTCAGCATCTGCAGAACATTTTATGAAAAAAATGCTCGGAAAAAATGACGACATGACTAAATCTAAAGGAAATGCTGTTCTTTTCACATGACCTATTAAAGCAGCCATGAGGCACATGAAAGTGCAGATAGTTAGTGAGGTCCCTCCCTGTCACGGAGGAGGACAGCATGGATTTGAACCCCGGCAGCTGTTTTGACTTTGGCACACCAAGTGTACGAGGCAAACGCAAATAAAATGGGCCTAATTGTTCTTTCAATTCCTGAGATATGGCGCTAGCATGCGCAGTAACCCCCCCCCCCCC
>NMRB01002367.1:94410-107539 GCA_002633025.1 Notospermus geniculatus
AATCAAAAACCCGTCTGATATGTTGTGTACCTTGACTGGATACACCCACCATACAAATTTCATGAAGTTTCGATGACCAGTTCAGGAGTAATCGCAAATTTTGTGTTTTCACTATGTGCCCCCTGGTGGCCAAAGTATGAATCAGATCCGGCCGATTTTCAATAGCGAGAAGCGTCATGTCATGAGGTATCACCATACAAAATTTGAGATGAAAATTCCGAAGCATTCTCAAGTTAGAGCGTTCACGTCGTTTGCGTGACGACGACGACGACGGACGACGACGGACGACGACAGACGACGACAGACGACGCACAGACAGCCGCCAGCGTGATGACAATACCCCGAAGACCCTGATGGGCCTCGGGGTGAAAAGTGTTATGTCAGGGTAAATGTGGCTGAAGTCACTGTGTAACATGCACAACCACCCTGACCATGCATGACATTGCCCATTACATAATGCGGGCTGCCACATTTCCTGGGACTTTTTAAGCACTGCGACAGTTGCGAATAGACAACAACTCTATTCCAAATTTTCTAGAATTAATTATGAATTACCGTATACCACTTTTTATAAGTTAGTCCTCGATTTTGTGTCTTTTAGGTTTTTATATATTTATTTTCTTCCAGATATTTGCATCGGGAGAACTCTTTGACATGTTTGAACACTGTCAAATGTATCAATCTTCCCATAAAAGGAACCAAACATGACAATGAGGGTGATTTGCGCATGGATTGTGGTGGTCCTAGGCCTTCTACTGTTAGTGAAAAACAGTAAGTATGAAACAAATTATTTTCACATTTTTGTGACACTCCGAGTCCAAAATTTTCAGTTACCGGTAAACACTGAATTCGTTAGGCCATCAAGAAACTAGGCCTAAAAGAATGAAGATAAACAAGACACTCAGAAGTAGGCCCTATCCTAAAGCCTGCCGCACACGAGTGCAATTTTGCCTCCGACATTGCCTCGATCCATAAAAGTTTTTTGTCTCAGCATCCTGTCACCGCACAGGGAGCCTCAGCCTCCGCACACAATTGCAATTGTCTCCGGTAGATGTGGCGTGACATCATTCCATCATGTTTGATCTGCGTTGGAGGCAAAAAATTCCGTCTCCGCCCCTGCCTCCGACCACTGCACACGATGACATTTGCATGTACATGTAGGAGGCAAAAATCTCCATAGTTGGAGGCAAATTGCACTCCTGTGCAGCCTCCTTAAGTATGCTATAGCAACCCCTCCATCCCTCTCCCATTTCGAGCCAGAAAAAAGCCAACTTCTTCAGCACAGATTACAAGAAACCCCGTGATCTCAGAAACCCCGTGATCTTCTTACCAAAGAATTTTGAAATCAACTGTTATTAAGATTCCCCTTCAAGCAGAAAAAGAAAGCCTAAAAATTTACTGGATTGAGTCAACAAGCTACACAAACTGTATGCATTATGAGCTTATTAAATTGGACAAGCCAGAATTGTTTAGCGACCTCATTTTGGAGAAGCTGTAGAAGAAGTGTTAGACTTTAGTTCACAGAAAATCCGTCAGATGGCAGCACCAGTACAGACGTGGTTTTGCCTTGAAAAATTCTGTTACCGGGAACAGGCATTTTACCACTATTTAACTGCCCAAAAAAACGTATATCAAGTTCATTGTCATAAAATATTGCAGCATTCCAGTGTTGTGGTGTCTTCTTGGTGTGGCCAGATTCAAGGTCGAAAATACAGGGTGTTTCTGGCAGGCCTATGATCACTCTACAGATGAGTTTCACATTGCCAAAATTCGGTCATCACCATGGTAATTCTCTTCCAGAGTGACGACGACCTAATTTTGCCAACATGGCTGCTAGCAAAACTATAGTATAGCAATACTACATGATACAGTAAATAAATTGAGTATAAAATGAAAATTTAATATGGATTTTTTTTCTATTTCAGCCAGTACCTGTGCCGTCAAATATGCTGATGGACTGGGTAAAAATGACAAACGTATATTTCTTCTTGGGGAACAAGCAGAGTTAAAATGTGACGTGTCTGCAATGAATCATACAAATGATGTCCTTTATTGGAAATATGATGAAAAGGTCCTTGCTGAAAATACAAAGGTTAGGCCGAGTTACACTGACAAATATCACGTGTCTTTAAAAAATCAAAAAAATTATACACTGTCATTCAAAGTGGAAGCTGATGATGTTGGGAAGTATACCTGTACATGCACATCAGGAGGAATACATTATTCTGTCGGGGTCAAAGGTAAGTAGACAGGCACACATAAAGCGGCACATTGTTCTTAGAGGCCAAAATTAGAAAATGTGGTATTGAGCTAAAAATTGAGGCAGCAACTTTCAATCATGTCGTTTTGATTGCGGATGTCATTATATATGCTCCTTCTGAGCCAGTCCTGCTGTTTCAGAGTGCCCGACAATGGGCATCAATGAAGTCACCCAACTCGCAACCGGTTCCATCACCCTCATCTGTGACGTACTGGTCTTCATGGTTCACAAATACATGAAACAGGGCAGTGAGTAGAGATAACACCTTAACCTTTTAAGTTTGCAAAAACAAGCTGACCAAAGTCTAACCAACGAAGAAGTCATTTGATAAGCAAGTTCCTTCCGGTCTGACATGTCATGTGATCATCACCACTCCCGCATGGCCATAGGATCACATCAGATCGCAAAGTGATAATGCCACCACAGAGTGATAATGCCACCACAGAGTGATAATGCCACCACAGAATGATAATGCCACCACAGAGTGAAAATGCCACCACAGAATGATAATGCCACCACAGAGTGATAATGCCACCACAACAGATGATTATTTGGTTTGGTATAGCACTGAAATCACATCTCAGAGCATCCATAATTCAGTTTTCTGGGGGAGGCTCTCGCTACAATCCACATTCGGTGCGCTGTTTTCCACAAGGGAAGGTCATCAGAATGGAGAAACTGAGGTGTAGGCCTGGAGATTTTTTGGCCGCCCATTTTTGTATGAATTGTGCCATGCCAGTTATTATGATAATAATCCAAATGTTCATTGATAGATTGCACTAGGGTTTCATCTCCTTTCTGCTGAAGCTCGAGATGTTGTCAGAAAGATCACTTGCTGTACTTAAAACAGAGGCTATTTCGCTCATCGTTTTCAGAGTCGAGAGAATCAAGACATATGGCTGCTGTTATAATTGTTGTTCTTACGGTGGTGAACTTGTGCCTCTTTGTGGAATTTGGGCTGCGGTTAATGAGCAAATTGCCGGATCTGGAAGGGGACCCTTTACCACCCTATTGCAAAATAGGTAAGAAACAGGTTCAAGAACAAGAAGAGGTATTATTACAACAGACTCACCTGACCAATTGTAAATTAACTGTACTGTGCTTAGTCCTTCATCAGCAGAGAGTGAACTGCCTGCTTAGACCTTCATCAGCAGAGAGTGAACTGTCTGCTTAGTCCTTCATCAGCAGAGAGTCAACTGGGGTGTGTTTCAAAAAGTGTTCCGTCCGACACCAGAAAATTTTCACCATTCTTTTGTCTACTGGTGAAAGGCTGTTTCTTGAAACTCTACAATATTCATGTCAGATCTAGGTATCATGGAGCTCTAAATTATGGCACTGCAAACTGATTGATCCATTAACCCTTTAAAGTCTGACAGCAGAAAGTAGTTTTGGTGACGGAACAATATATTTTGCTGGTAAGCTCAATATTTTTTGATACCCTCCTTCAAATGAGTGTTACACTGTACATCCCAGATGGAGAAACTAAATAGTTAAAGGTCTATATTATCAAATACTACATTTGATTTTTGGAAAATCAATGGCACAAATCTTTGTGATCATTTCAAAGTTACATTTTGCCCCATTTTCTTGGGTGACCAATTTTGAAACACACCCACTGTCTGCTTAGTCCTTCAACAGCAGAGTGAACTGTCTGCTTAGTCCTTCATCAGCAGCAGTGAACTTTCTGCTTAGTCCTTCATCAGTGGCATTCCACAAACAACGGTGGGAAGAAATATGCCCAAACTTCTTGTGACTTCTCTAACCAAAAATCAACATTAATCATTAGATTCCAGCAACAGATGATTCATGAATTGGCAGATCTGCACACTTCTCCCAAAATCTCAAGCAGAACCTCGATCAGAACCTCAATCCATGATTCAGCTATGGTTGACTCTCTGACATAACTTCTTCGAAGTCACTGTTGTGGAATTGTCTGTGTCATGTCATTCAATTTCAGACTGAGGTTGTGGTTGACACTTTGGCAGAAGTGCGCAGATCTTTGTCATTTACATCAATTTGAGAATGGTCTATGGCTCAATTTTTCTAACATTTCCACTTCCAGGAACTGGCGGTATTGTTGGGGTTGTTATCATCGTACTTCTTGCTCTTGTTGCCATCATCATCTGCGTGGTTTTCCTCTGCAAGATGAGGGGTCAGGTAGGTCTTTTTTCAACTCAAGGCCAATTTTCAAATCAGTCGATTCCGCTGCGGTTTGCAATGAGCAGAGTGGTTTTCACAGGCATTGGGATAATTAAAGTGCCACGCCATGCATCCAAAACTGAATTTCGTGATGCCATCGTAGTGCATCTCATTTATGGTAACCTCGTTCATAGCTTTATTCACACGGTCGATGTACACCATTACAGAGCTAATTCATGGTGGTGAGGTTGATCATGATCATGTGTCAATGCATGCTCGACAGACTGTTCAAGTCTATCTATCTGAATGATCGAAGTTACCATTAGGCCATGAGACTGTTGCCTCATATATTAAAGCTGACCTATCTGCACAAAAAGCCCCCATGCGACGAGCATGAGAATTGCAAACACCCTGCAGGCACCTCAAACGAAGGCTCAGAACATGGTACCCCACAACACCAGGAGGGCGCCACCTTATTTGCCTTCGAGCTTTATTGGTGTCAACATCCTCTGGTGGCCTCCTGCTGAACAATTTTCTGAAAGAAAAAAATTTGACCCAGCTGGAAATCGAACCCATGCCCTGTTTTCTTTGCTCCATCGTCTTACCCGTTCGGCCACCGAACTTGTTGGAAGACTTCTCTTGTTTTCTCTTATTCGTAGTATTATTATGTAAGTCGAAGGTCTACGTCTATGACAAACACAAATCATGTTTCTGTCAGCTCGCTCGTTGGCCGAGTGGATAGAGTGGTGGATTACAAATCAGAAGATCGACGGCTCGAATCCCGTCTATAAGTATAAATGAGTACTTTTTTTTTCTTTGAGTAGTGTGAGAGGTATGCAGAGATGTTGACAGCTCTGTTGCCTGAAGACAAATAAGGTGGCGCCCTCCTGGCGTTGTGGGGTATATCATGTTCTGCAGGGCGTTTGCAATTCTCTTCCTCATCGCATGGGGGCTTTTTGTGTGGATAGGTCAGCTTTAAAATGAGTTGAAGCATGCTACCTTACCTTATGAAGGGTTACTCCACGCTAGAAAAGTGCGTTGAACTTCTCAAGTGATGAGAAGTATGGCAGCCATTTTCGGTTTCGACAAAGTATCAGTCCAACCTCCGTGTTACCACTGGCTATATACAGATTGGACAGGACACCAGTCTTATCAAGGTGTGGAGGGATAAAGAGTCACCAAACACATAGGCCCGAACTTATAAAAGGTGTTTTTCGCCTGTCTAACTTGGACTTGTTTAAGCCTAAACATTTGTAAGACAACTGTTAGACAAGTCTACCACACTGGTGTTTATCGGAATTTCGAACAACGCAAGGACGTGGGTCCAGCTAGTCAAGTCCAACAGGTGATTTTACATGTATCGCCGACCACACTGCCTTTGTTGAGACGATTATATAATGAATTGTAAAGCGGCATACCTTAGATGACCTCATTTGCGCGGTATTCGTCATAATAATCCTATTTGCTGTTGTGACTGGATGGATAGTACACCCTTAGTCAAAAGTAAATGCCCACCTAATTTTCCGGCATATTTCCTTGAATATTTTTCATAGCCACGTTTTCTTTTCATACAGATAATCTAGGGCCACTAGGACACCTTTTAAGACCATAAAACTTGAAATTATGAATGAATCACAAGCTTAGACAACTGCAAAACAAGCCCCCTGGCATGTTTTGCGATTCCTTTGTTGTTTAGACACCGTTGTCTATCTTTGGACGGCGGTTTTAGACACGTCTAAGCTAGACATCCTTCTGTAATCGCAGTTTAAGCTAGACGACTGATTTGGACTTGTCTTGGCGAGTTAGACTTGTCTAAGGGATAGACATCCTTTATAAGTTCGGGCCATAGTGTGGCACTTTAACATGCCACTGTTATTCATCCATCAAAGGATTATCCAAAACCGTGTGAAAACCGTACCACTCTGGCCGAATTGCGAACTAAAGAGTTTAGTTAATTCACAACCAAGGATTTTGGGTGTACTGAGACTGATCCGATTCCATTTTTTGATGTTACCATAAACGCCGACGAAGCTCTTTTTGATGCCACTGGGTTTATGTTTGCATTCCTGGCACTACAATGTTTTCAAAAGTGTGCTTTCAAAAATAGCATTTGGCGAATTGTACCATCAAAAATCGTAAATTAATTATTTGCCAAATGGCATCCTGCCTTCATAGGCAACTCGCCAAGTGAGTTCTCCTGAAGTACATGGCCGATTTTCATCAACCAGGCCTTTCTATAATTTTTTTGAGGACAGGGAACTGCATCACCAGGAGAGCAACAGATGGAAATACGTATATCAGCGAGGAGATAATTTGCAGAACCCAGTGAGAAATGGCTCTCAATGGGGCAAAATTCACCACTGTTTGTTTCCTAACAACATATTCTGAGACAATGACACAAATGACTTTGATGACCGTCCACAGTTATTCTGAGGTCAAGTTGGCTACAGAGAGCTGACTGCCCAACTCTTGTGGAGCAGCAACTCAAGTGTGCAATAAAACATTTTGGCGATCATTATGGTTTCCGATCTCAAGATCGGAAACCATATTGTGTTTGGTCATGGTGTCTGTCTGTGTGTCTGTGTGTGTGTGTGTCTGTTCAGTCTGTCACACCTGTAACTTTGTTCCTGCAAGAGCTACAGACCTGATGTGACCTATCCCCAGGTAACATGACCTGAGCTACAAGATGGAATGAAAATTTCAGGTCTCCGATACCTGGTTCATGGTGAAATTGATATATCAAAAGTTGAGATTTTGTCTGTCACACTTTTGTTTCTTGAATAACTTGTCTCCGAGGCCAGCTAGAGCACTGGTAACAAGTTCCTTCCCTATGTTTATGACCCTTGGCAAGATACTGGCATCAACGAATTTATTGTCCAGTGTCAGCATCATAATGATATTGATATATCAAATTTGATATTTTGACATATCGGGAAATCTGCCACAGTAAGCAACTTGAAACTGGTATCACAACATCATAGCTCATCCACGGATGTTATTGCAACTGAAATTTTCAGTTTGCACCTGCTCGGTCGCATGATATTTGCTGATATCATGGTGAGATTTGATATTCAAATTTGATAACATGACGTAAGTCAGAATCTCGTGATGGTAGAAGCCTAAAACCTTCACCTACACCTAGGTTATCAAGGATGAGCTTTCAGATTACGCAATGACCTTGAAGGTCAGAGGTCAAGGTCAAGGTCAAACAGTTCTAAAGCGCAAATCTCCTCGGAATTTCAGGAGAAAACGAATTAGAAGCCTGAATTAACCATCCCCGATAGGCTTATATCAGGGATCCTGTTCCAGTTACGCAATACTTCTCAAGGTCAGAGGTCAAGGTCACAGTCAACCATCACAAATAACATGAGACAGAACCTGGTGATGGTGGAAGCCTAAAAACTTCATCTACACATAGGTTATCAAGGATGAGCTTTCAGATTACGCAATGACCATGAAGGTTAGAGGTCAAGGTCAAGGTCAAACAGTTCGACAGCACAAATCTCCTTGGAATTTCAGGAGAAAACGAATTAGAAGCCTGAATTAACCATCCCTGATAGGCTTATATCAGGGATCCTGTTCCAGTTACGCAATACTTCTCAATGTCAGAGGTCAAGGTCACAGTTAATTAGCTCTAGAGTAGTAAACGTCTCATCGGAAACCATTGACATCGCTCCGATGTCCTTTTCTTGTTGTAATATTGTTTTGCAGGATGGGGTATCTTCATCGTCACGAGATCAATTTGATGGCAAAGCTGATGTGCCGCAGGACACAGTGAGAATTCCTCTTGGGAGTTTGCTCCCAATTGTTTCCTAACACCATATTCTGAGCCTAAAATGACACAAATGACATTAATGACCGTCCAGTTATTCTCAAGCCAACTTGGCTGCAGAGAGCCAACTCATGTGCAGCAGCAACTCAAGTGTGCATAAATAAAACGTTTTGTCGATCATTATGTTATTATACTTGTCTTGCAGGTTTCGACAACTGCATCATCAGGAGGTAGAGAGTTGGCAGAAATTCCGCAAAGTTATGTGACACCTTGCGGGCCGACAGGGCAGAAGCCAAAGTCAATTAAATACAGTGTAAGTGAAGACGAGGACGTCTATGGAAAAGATGGAAAAATAGAAAAACATACAAAAAGGACGAAATCCACAACAGTGAAATTTTAGCATAACATTTATGTTTATGTTGCATCTTTCAGTTCATATCATTGGTGTTTGGCCTCCAATTATTGCAGTTCATATTGTGACCATTATTTTCATACGTGATCCATCACCACAAAATGAGTAGTAAGTCACTCTGAGGTTGGCAGGGTGAAAAATAGTGCCAATGGCACTGTGCCCGCTTGGCTTGAAGCACAGTGGTGGGAATCATCAGCAACCCCATAAAAGCCATTTAGGGACAAACATGCCAAATTGCCATATTATTAATCTCTTGACCTCTGTGACCTTGAAAAGTAGGTCAAATTAAAAATTCAGGTACTATATCTTATGTATGCTTATTAGATATACCCATGAAAAAAAATTGACAAAAATCCATCTCTTGGTTATGGAGAAATAGCACTTTCAGTGATTTTGGTTTTGGCCCCCTAGTGGCAAAGTCAAGAAACAGATTTCACCGAAAGTTTGTCTGTAAGTTGCTATAACCTAGAGGTACATGTGTACAAACTTTCAACAAAATAGTTCAAACCATTATCAAAATATAGCCCTTTGAAATTTTTCACAAAACGCCCCCTGGAGGCCAAAATAGGAATCCAATCGTGCTCAAAATCGAACTCGACCTATATCTTAGGCCCATATATAGACCCACTGAAGACCAAAAAGATTCGTCAAAAAATAAAGGCGCTAGAGCGCTAACAAACCAAAAGTTTACGGACGTACCGCCGTACGGACTAACGCACGACAGACCACCACTAAACATGCTAAATGACCCCAACCACAGCATAAGCGCTGCTGGGCCTTGCGGCCAAGCGGGCTAAAAACCACGTTTGTCAATTTCAGAAGACCTTGGCCTGTTGTCTAACTTTTGTGAAACCTGACTGATTCCGTTTCTTCCTTTTTATCCTGGTGGTTATTTTGGTTCACTCTGATTCATATTCTGAGCAACTTAAAGGGCCACTAGAGACAGCTTTTTAGTGCATATTGACATGATTACTAACACAGAATTGGTGGTATGAGAATCTAACTTGGTAAAATTTCGTCAAAGTCAACATTTGATCCACAATTCATGAGCTCATGGTTACGAACGCCACCTGTTGTATAGTGGTAGTACTGTTAGTAGCCCAATAGCAAGCTGCCTCTAGGGTCCCTTAAGACTCCTTTCGTGGTGATGGGTCACACATGGTTTTGCCAGATTCACTCTCCGATTACCAGGGCTTCACATTCTCCCAGATTTTCATTGTGATATTGAAGATTGCTGCACAAGGGCAATAAAAGAAAATGCTGACTGCTGCGTCGTGCAGAAGGGCGAGAAAAAAATGCTTCATGTTGCAGACACAGCAGTCTGTCATTGCCATTCCATGTAAATAATAGTGCTAACAGTTCAGAGTATTTTAATTTATTATATATATTTTTGTAGAGGTCATTTATTAACCCTTTCCATCAACTTCTCGACTCCAGCTTGATGCTGCTGATCTCTTTCATGGCTTGTCTTTGGCAACCACAACAGTTGGTACCATAGAGGCACTGAAAGTGTTGACACACCACATTTGATCAAAATTATATAATTAGTTTACGCAGTTTTTTACTCTGAAGATCTAGCATTTGTCCCCTACTCATGGCTTTTTGTAATTTTCACTTAAGCGATATGGCAATGATATCACATTTCACTGTGATTTTAATTTTCATGTGCGATTTGATCACACCAGTGATTCAGCAATTTGTAGCGGTTTTAGGACAGCTTAGTACCCAGAGGTGATTTCACTTGCTGGTGGCTTTTTGAATGATCCACAGTGACCCCTGTCGGTAAGGGAGCGAACCCTTCTCTTTTCTGCATGGCGGCCGGAGTGTACGGCACTGTTTCGCTCCTGAGTAAGTTGGTTTATTTTTTCATTTCTGGAAGGCTATCCGCGTCGTCTGGGTTATGCCATTCAACGGTGACCATTCGGCGCGGTAAGGGCCATGTACTGACGAGTGAGGGTCGTCAGACTGACGAGTGAGGGTCGTCAGAGAGGTGGGCATGTAGGGTAACAAGGGGCCTACATGCAGCATGTAGGGTAACAAGGGGCCTACATGCAGCATGTAGGGTAACAAGGGGCCTACATGCAGCATGTAGGGTAACAAGGGGCCTACATGCAGCATGTAGGGTAACAAGGGGCCTACATGCAGCATGTAGGGTAACAAGGGGCCTACATGCAGCATGTAGGGTAACAAGGGGCCTACATGCAGCATGTAGGGTAACAAGGGGCCTACATGCAGCATGCAGGGTAACAAGGGGCCTACATGCAGCATGTAGGGTAACAAGGGGCCTACATGCAGCATGTAGGGTAACAAGGGGCCTACATGCAGCATGTAGGGTAACAAGGGGCCTACATGCAGCATGTAGGGTAACAAGGGGCCTACATGCAGCATGTAGGGTAACAAGGGGCCTACATGCAGCATGTAGGGTAACAAGGGGCCTACATGCAGCATGTAGGGTAACAAGGGGCCTACATGCAGCATGTAGGGTAACAAGGGGCCTACATGCAGCATGTAGGGTAACAAGGGGCCTACATGCAGCATGTAGGGTAACAAGGGGCCTACATGCAGCATGTAGGGTAACAAGGGGCCTACATGCAGCATGTAGGGTAACAAGGGGCCTACATGCAGCATGTAGGGTAACAAGGGGCCTACATGCAGCATGTAGGGTAACAAGGGGCCTACATGCAGCATGTAGGGTAACAAGGGGCCTACATGCAGCATGTAGGGTAACAAGGGGCCTACATGCAGCATGTAGGGTAACAAGGGGCCTACATGCAGCATGTAGGGTAACAAGGGGCCTACATGCAGCATGTAGGGTAACAAGGGGCCTACATGCATGCATGTAGGGTAACAAGGGGCCTACATGCAAGACCACATGTATTGGGAAGGTGTTGATCGAATTTTTCCGTTTGCGCATGCGCAGTGGAGTCGGCCTGTGGTATTGTTCGTCAAGCTGAACAAAAGGCTTATTATTGGGTGAGGCTTGGAAATTGACATCGGTCTGTTGCTTTGAACGGGAAGTGAATGTTTATTGAGAGGTTGATGGGCTTTGCAGGTGTAACAGGTTTCTTTCGGAACCACGTTAGTTGTAGTTGTGGATTTTTCCCGCTCTGGCTCGAAGGCATCTGATCCCGAGGGCCGTGGGTGGGGGAATTCCTTCAATCGTCGCCGTTGGTCTGCGCTGGAAGGTATGGTTTTGTTCCAGAAATGGTTTATGCTTCGGGGCCGGATGGGGAGGTGGATGCCCTAATCCGGCAGTTGGAGGAGGTAGAGTGCAGCCAGCGTGGACGGGCGATTGGGGGAGTTCCCCCTGATCCTACGGCAGTGGAAGAGTGGGAGAGTGGAAGAGTTTGAGTATTGGGAGAAGGGTGTTGGCATGACTGGGGCGTGGGTCAGGGCAGGGAGATAGAGGAGCTTGCGTCGGTGCTTTTCACTCCCGCCCAATACTCAATACCGTGGGGTATTTCGCCAATATAATCGCCAATACAGACAGGGGTCACTGTGGAATCGGTCAGATCCACAGTGACCCCTGTCGGTAAGGGAGCGAACCCTTCTCTTTTCTGCATGGCGGCGGAAGGAGGGCACGTTGAGACGGATGAGTATTGTGGTCGGGGGCCGCCGGCGGGTAATGGAGTCTGGGGATTGTGTTCTCGTCCCGCCCGCCCGCCCCCCCCCCGATGGAGGTCGACCTCAGGGGCCGGATCGATTGTGCGTGAGCTTGCGTCGGTGCTCTTCACTCCCGCCCAATACTCAATACCGTGAGCTCACGCACAGACAGGGGTCACTGTGGAATCGGTCAGATTTTATGGGCTTCTTAAACAAATTACCACCAAAAGCAATAGAATTGCCACGATAAACCTGCTCGTCAATCTCTGAGCTTGTAGTGTTTATTGGTATTTGATCATTGTCTGCATGGTTTATTTGTTCTTTATGTAGCATAGTGGGATGGGTTGAGCAAGGTGCCCTATCGATTTTGGTTGTGGTCCGATATTCAATATGGCCACCAGGCGGACATCTTGGATTTCATATTCTGGACTGTAACTGAAAAACGGTTTGCCCGATTGATCTCATATTTCTGTGGCATAGCAGGTTGGTTGGGGAGGTGCGCTGCTAATTTTAGATATGATCCGATATTCACTATGGCTGCCATGTGGAATCTTATGGCTTCTTATTTCGGACAGTAACTGATGAACAGAATTCCTCAATTGGGATCCTAGCTCGATAGAGGGCAGCACACCAAAACCCAGTCCTAATACAATGGACGCCTTTTGTGTGGGAATGAAATGGTCCATGGACCATGTGCTCACTGGGTTGGACATAATAGTCTAATGACAGAGGGAGGTACATATCAGTTATGAGCAATCTGGGTCAAGTCATTCCCACAAAAGACTTTGACGATTTTTGGGTTATGCCACCTGGCGGCCATATTAGATGTCCGATCGGGCTGCAACTTCACATGTACATAAAGGTCATCTGCAGGGGACCACATAGCACATTGGAGCGCTTTGGGTCAAGTCGTTCCTGAGTTACAGCACTTTGATGATTTTCG